>BPLQ01006279.1:0-53645 GCA_021605075.1 Caerostris darwini | reverse complement strand
TTTGTATATACTATCGTTTTTATATTATCGTTTGTACATATTTATCGTTTTATATTTATCTTTGTATATACTATCGTTTTATATTTATCGTTTGTGCTATACTTATCGTTTTTATATTTATCGTTTTATATTTATCGTTTTATATTTATCGTTTTTATATACTATCGTTTTATATTTATCGTTTGTATATACTATCGTTTTATATTTATCGTTTGTACATATTTATCGTTTTATATTTATCGTTTGTATATACTATCGTTTTTATATTTATCGTTTGTATATACTATCGTTTTATATTTATCGTTTGTACATATTTATCGTTTTATATTTATCGTTTGTATATTATCGTTTGTTTGTATATACTATCGTTTTATATTTATCGTTTTATATTTATCGTTTTTATATTTATCGTTTGTATATTTATCGTTTTATATTTATCGTTTGTATATACTATCGTTTTATATTTATCGTTTGTATATACTATCGTTTTTATATTTATCGTTTTTACATATTTATCGTTTTATATTTATCGTTTGTATATACTATCGTTTTATATTTATCGTTTATATTTATCGTTTTATATTTATCGTTTGTATATACTATCGTTTTATATTTATCGTTTGTTATACTATCGTTTTATATTTATCGTTTGTACATATTTATCGTTTTATGTTTATCGTTTGTATATATTTATCGTTTTTTATCGTTTTTATATTTATCGTTTGTACATATTTATCGTTTTATATTTATCGTTTGTATATACTATCGTTTTATATTTATCGTTTGTATATACTATCGTTTTATATTTATCGTTTGTATATACTATCGTTTTATATTTATCGTTTTTACATATTTATCGTTTTATATTTATCGTTTGTATATACTATCGTTTTATATTTATCGTTTGTATATTTATCGTTTTATATTTATCGTTTGTATATACTATCGTTTTATATTTATCGTTTGATATATATTTATCGTTTTATATTTATCGTTTGTATATATCGTTTTATATTTATCGTTTGTATATACTATCGTTTTATATTTATCGTTTGTATATACTATCGTTTTATATTTATCGTTTGAATATACTATCGTTTTATATTTATCGTTTGTATATACTATCGTTTTATTTTTATATTTATCGTTTTTATATTTATCGTTTGTATATACTATCGTTTTATATTTATCGTTTGTACATATTTATCGTTTTATATTTATCGTTTGTACATATTTATCGTTTGATATTTATCGTTTTATATTTATCGTTTGTATATACTATCGTTTTATATTTATCGTTTGTATATACTATCGTTTTATATTTATCGTTTGTATATACTATCGTTTTATATTTATCGTTTTACATTTATCGTTTTATATTTATCGTTTTATATATTATCGTTTTATATTTATCGTTTGTATATACTATCGTTTTATATTTATCGTTTGTATATACTATCGTTTTATATTTATCGTTTGTATATACTATCGTTTTATATTTATCGTTTTGTACATATTTATCGTTTTATATTTATCGTTTTGTATATTTATCGTTTTATATTTATCGTTTGTATATACTATCGTTTTATATTTATCGTTTGTATATACTATCGTTTTTATATTTATCGTTTGTATATACTATCGTTTTTTTATATTTATCGTTTGTACATATTTATCGTTTTATATTTATCGTTTGTACATATATCGTTTTATATTTATCGTTTGTATATACTATCGTTTTATATTTATCGTTTGTATATATTATCGTTTTATATTTATCGTTTGTATATACTATCGTTTTATATTTATCGTTTGTATATATCTATCGTTTTATATTTATTATCGTTTGTATATACTATCGTTTTATATTTATCGTTTGTATATACTATCGTTTTTATATTTATCGTTTTATATACTTATCGTTTTATATTTATCGTTTTATATTTATCGTTTTATATTTATCGTTTTATATTTATATTTTCGTATATACTATCGTTTTATATTTATCGTTTGTATATATTATCGTTTTATATTTATCGTTTGTACATATTATCGTTTTATATTTATCGTTTGTATCGTTTTATATTTATCGTTTTATATTTATCGTTTGTACATATTTATCGTTTGTATATACTATCGTTTTATATTTATCGTTTGTATATACTATCGTTTTATATTTATCGTTTGTATTTTATATTTATCGTTTTATATTTATCGTTTGTATATATTTATCGTTTTATATTTATCGTTTGTATATACTATCGTTTTATATTTATCGTTTGTATATACTATCGTTTTATATTTATCGTTTGTACATATTTATCGTTTTTATATTTATCGTTTGTATATATTTATCGTTTTATATTTATCGTTTGTATATACTATCGTTTTATATTTATCGTTTGTATATACTATCGTTTTATATTTATCGTTTGTACATATTTATATTTATCGTTTTGTATATACTATCGTTTTATATTTATCGTTTGTACATATTTATCGTTTTATATTTATCGTTTGTATATTTATCGTTTTATATTTATCGTTTTATATTTATCGTTTGTATATTTATCGTTTTATATTTATCGTTTGTATATACTATCGTTTTATATTTATCGTTTTATATTTATCGTTTTATATTTATCGTTTTTATATTATCGTTTTATATTTATCGTTTGTACATATTTATCGTTTTTGTACATATTTATCGTTTTATATTTATCGTTTGTATATTATCGTTTTATATTTATCGTTTGTATATACTATCGTTTTATATTTATCGTTTGTATATACTATCGTTTTATATTTATCGTTTGTATATACTATCGTTTTATATTTATCGTTTGTACATATTTATCGTTTTATATTTATCGTTTGTACATATTTATCGTTTTATATTTATCGTTTGTATATACTATCGTTTTATATTTATCGTTTGTATATACTATCGTTTTATATTTATCGTTTGTATATACTATCGTTTTATATTTATCGTTTGTATATATTTATCGTTTTATATTTATCGTTTGTATTTATCGTTTGTATATTTATCGTTTTATATTTATCGTTTGTATATACTATCGTTTTATATTTATCGTTTGTATATACTATCGTTTTATATTTATCGTTTGTATATACTTGTTTTATATTTATCGTTTGTATATACTATCGTTTTATATTTATCGTTTGTACATATTTATCGTTTTATATTTATCGTTTGTACATATTTATCGTTTTTATATTTATCGTTTGTATATACTATCGTTTTTATATTTATCGTTTGTATATACTATCGTTTTATATTTATCGTTTGTACATACTATCGTTTTATATTTATCGTTTTATATACTATCGTTTTATATTTTATCGTTTGTATATTATCGTTTTATATTTATCGTTTGTATATACTATCGTTTTATATTTATCGTTTGTATATACTATCGTTTTATATTTATCGTTTGTATATTATCGTTTTATATTTATCGTTTGTATATACTATCGTTTTATATTTATCGTTTTATATTTATCGTTTGTATATTATATATTTATCGTTTTATATTTATCGTTTGTATATATTTATCGTTTTATATTTATCGTTTGTACATATTTATCGTTTTATATTTATCGTTTTATATTTATCGTTTGTATATACTATCGTTTTATATTTATCGTTTGTATATACTATCGTTTTATATTTATCGTTTGTATATATTTATCGTTTTATATTTATCGTTTGTATATACTATCGTTTTATATTTATCGTTTTTATATACTATCGTTTTATATTTATCGTTTGTATCGTTTTATATTATCGTTTTATATTTATCGTTTTATATATTTATCGTTTTATATTTATCGTTTGTTTATACTATCGTTTTATATTTATCGTTTGTATATACTATCGTTTTATATTTATCGTTTGTACATATTTATCGTTTTATATTTATCGTTTGTATATACTATCGTTTTATATTTATCGTTTGTACATATTTATCGTTTTATATTTATCGTTTTATATTTATCGTTTTATATTTATCGTTTGTATATATTTATCGTTTTATATTTATCGTTTGTACATATTTATCGTTTTATATTTATCGTTTGTATATACTATCGTTTTATATTTATCGTTTGTATATACTATCGTTTTATATTTATCGTTTGTATATATTTATCGTTTTATATTTATCGTTTGTATTTTATCGTTTGTATATTTATCGTTTGTACATATTTATCGTTTTATATTTATCGTTTTGTATATTTATCGTTTGTATATTTATCGTTTTATATTTATCGTTTGTATATACTATCGTTTTATATTTATCGTTTGTATATTTATCGTTTTATATTTATCGTTTTATATTTATCGTTTTATATACTATCGTTTTATATTATCGTTTTATATTTATCGTTTTATATTTATCGTTTTATATTTATCGTTTGTATATTTATCGTTTTATATTTATCGTTTGTATATACTATCGTTTTAAATTTATCGTTTTATATACTATCGTTTTATATTTATCGTTTGTATATACTATCGTTTTATATTTATCGTTTGTGCATATTTATCATTTGTACATATTTATCGTTTTATATTTATCGTTTTATATTTATCGTTTGAATATACTATCGTTTTATATTTATCGTTTTATATTTATCGTTTTATATTTATCGTTTTATATTTATCGTTTTTGTATATACTATCGTTTTATATTTATCGTTTGTATATACTTTATCGTTTTATATTTATCGTTTTATATTTATCGTTTTATATTTATCGTTTGTATCGTTTTATATTTATCGTTTGTATATATTTATCGTTTTATATTTATCGTTTTATATTTATCGTTTTATATTTATCGTTTGTCGTTTTATATATTTATCGTTTTATATTTATCGTTTGTATATATTTATCGTTTTATATTTATCGTTTGTATATATATTTCGTTTGTTATATTTATCGTTTTATATATATACTATATCGTTTTATATTTATCGTTTGTATATACTATCGTTTTATATTTATCGTTTGTATATACTATCGTTTTATATTTATCGTTTGTATATACTATCGTTTTATATTTATCATATTTATCGTTTTATATTTATCGTTTGTATATACTATCGTTTTATATTTATCGTTTGTATATACTATCGTTTTATATTTATCGTTTGTATATATTTATCGTTTTATATTTATCGTTTGTACATATTTATCGTTTTATATTTATCGTTTGTATATATCGTTTTATATTTATCGTTTGTATATACTATCGTTTTATATTTATCGTTTGTATATACTATCGTTTTATATTTATCGTTTGTATATTTATCGTTTTATATATCGTTTGTATATATTTTTATATTTATCGTTTTATATATTTCGTTTTATATTTATCGTTTTATATTTATCGTTTGTATATTTATCGTTTATCGTTTTATATTTATCGTTTGTATATATTTATCGTTTTATATTCGTTTGTATATTTATCGTTTTATATTTATCGTTTGTATATACTATCGTTTTATATTTATCGTTTGTATATACTATCGTTTTATATTTATCGTTTGTATATACTATCGTTTTATATTTATCGTTTGTATATACTATCGTTTTATATTTATCGTTTGTATGTACATATATACTATCGTTTTATATTTATCGTTTGTATATACTATCGTTTTATATTTATCGTTTGTATATACTATCGTTTTATATTTATCGTTTGTACATATTTATCGTTTTATATTTATCGTTTGTATATACTATCGTTTTATATTTATCGTTTGTATATACTATCGTTTTATATTTATCGTTTTATATTTATCGTTTTTATTTATCGTTTGTATATACTATCGTTTTATATTTATCGTTTGTATATATCGTTTTATATTTATCGTTTTATCGTTTGTATATACTATCGTTTTATATTTATCGTTTGTATATACTATCGTTTTATATTTATCGTTTGTATATATTTATCGTTTTATATTTATCGTTTGTATATACTATCGTTTTATATTTATCGTTTGTATATACTATCGTTTTATATTTATCGTTTGTATATTTATCGTTTTATATTTATCGTTTTATCGTTTTATATTTATCGTTTGTATATACTATCGTTTTATATTTATCGTTTGTATTATGTATATCGTTTTATATTTATCGTTTGTATATTTATCGTTTTATATTTATCGTTTTATATATATCGTTTTGTATATACTATCGTTTTATATTTATCGTTTGTATATACTATCGTTTTATATTTATCGTTTGTATATATTTATCGTTTTATATTTATCGTTTGTACATATGTATCGTTTTATATTTATCGTTTTATATTTATCGTTTGTATATATTTATCGTTTTATATTTATCGTTTGTATATACTATCGTTTTATATTTATCGTTTGTATATACTATCGTTTTATATTTATCGTTTGTATATACTATCGTTTTATATTTATTATATTTATCGTTTGTATATATTATCGTTTATATTTATCGTTTTATATTTATCGTTTGTATATACTATCGTTTTATATTTATCGTTTGTATTATATTTATCGTTTGTATATTATCGTTTTATATTTATCGTTTGTACATATTTATCGTTTTATATTTATCGTTTTATATATATTATCGTTTTATATTTATCGTTTGTATATACTTTGATATATTTATCGTTTTATATTTATCGTTTGTATATTTATCGTTTTATCGTTTTATATTTATCGTTTGTATATATTTATCGTTTTATATTTATCGTTTGTACATATTTATCGTTTTATATTTATCGTTTGTATATACTATTTATCGTTTTATATTTATCGTTTGTATATTTATCGTTTTATATTTATCGTTTGTATTTTATTTATCGTTTGTATATACTATCGTTTTATATTTATCGTTTGTACATATTTATCGTTTTATATTTATCGTTTGTATATACTATCGTTTTATATTTATCGTTTGTATATACTATCGTTTTATTTATCGTTTGTATATACTATCGTTTTATATTTATCGTTTGTATATACTATCGTTTTATATTTATCGTTTGTACATATTTATCGTTAATTTATAGTTTATAATAATTTTCATCTCAAAATAATTTCAGAAAAGTTCAATCTTTTATCATATTTTACCAAACATTAAAACTTTGAAAATTGTACTACCTAAATTTTGAATTCGGTACAAAAATTAAAGTAAATGAATAAAAGAAGAAATAATGAAAATAAATAATTAATATAAGAAAATAAATTAAATGGTTTACCGTATTTTACACAAGAAAATTCTTGATTTTTGTGTAATGATGTGTAAATAAAATACTTCGTAATGATTTTGTAATAGTTTCCAGATTTAAAACCAATAAATCAACTTTGACTCTTTTCTTCAGATAACTGAAGATTTTGTTCTGTGGATCGTATATACCTGAATGAATTTAGATAATTAAATTGAAATATGTGCTTCAGAATAACAAAAAAGATGGAAAATAATAAAATTAATTAATTTGATATATCAGAATAAAAATATTTGAGTCATACTTTATTTTCATTATGTGAATACATTAATTTATTTTTAAGGAGTCTTAGAATTTAGTTCACAAAAGAAATAAAATTTAACTGAAAAATTTTCTTTAATAATAAAGCCAGTGATTAAATGTGGTAGAAGAATTAATGAAACTCAGCAGAAATAAAAATCATGCAACAATGATAATATTTTTGTAAAGTTATTTATATTTTTAAGAATAAAATGTCGTTGAATGAATAAGTTTGGAATTGTGCAGGAATAATTTGAATAATTTCATTTTAAAAAGATTGTTGTGATTTTTATGCTTTGTATGAATGTATTATAATAATTAGATTTAATAAATAAAGAATTCATGATGGAATGGATATTTTGATAATAAATAAATTAAAACTCATATATATTTATCGTTTTAAAGAATATTTACAGTTTGTAACAATATTTACTTCAAAATAATTTCAGAAAAGTTCAATCTATTAACATTTGTTTCCAAACGTTGAAACTTTGAAAATTATACTATGCCAATTTAGAATTCGGTACTTTATGCATCGTAAGAAAATTAATAAAATAAAATAAATATTTAACATTATTTTACAAAAAAAGAAAATCTTGATTTTTGTATAATGATGTGCAAATGAAAAAAATAGTAATGATTTTTGTATTAGTTTATAAATGAGCATTCATTTTTTAACATTGACAAATTAAATTATTTTTATTTTCTATAATATGTCTACTGCAATTGACGTCAAAAGGTTCAATATTTATGAAGTTATTCTATTAACAAGAAAAACTTATTTGTTGAAAATTTCACAGAGAAAGAACTATAATATTTCTCATGTAATAATTTGTTTGTAATTGAATTAGAAAATAATGCATAAATATTTTTTATAAATATAATTTTTAAATAAAATTATACTATTTTAGGAATGGTTTGACCATAAATTAAAATGGGATCCTAATGAATATGGTGGTGTCCAACATTTGTATGTACCTGCTGAACAAATAGGGTTACCTGAAATAGTGTTGAATAACAAGTGAGTATTATTTAATTATTAACTCAATACAAATTCTTAAAATTAATAATGCATTTAATCTGAGGATTTTTTCTTACAAAACACCACTATAATTTATTTAATTTTTATGTAATGCAAAAATTTCAGTAATAATATTTGCTAACTTTTTATATTTCATTGATTAGATCATATAAATTTCTAAAACTCTTAAATTAAAAAAATTCTTAAAAAGTTAAAATTTCTCTCGAAACTAGAGTAATACATCCCAAAAATCAAATAATAATTACAAATAAATAAATTAAATTAAATTAAGGATAAAAAATTATTAATATATATTGTTCAATAGTATTTGTTAAATATCAATTTATTTAATTTTATCAATTATAAATTGGTTCAATAGTATTTGTTAATACTATTTTTAAATAGCTTGTTTTCTGTTTAATGTAATCCAAAAAAAAAGCAAGAATATTTGTTAATTTTTACATTTTATTAACTAGACGACATGACTCGTTAAAATTTCACTCGAAACCAAAGTAATGCATCCTAAGAAACAAATAATAATTGCAATAAATAAATTAATTAAATAAAATAAAAGAATAAAATATTACTCATAAATATTGTTTTATTATTTTTAAACAATATTTGTTTCCTCATTTTCAATATAATCCAAAAATTCCAGTAATAATATTTGTTAACTTTATCATTTTATTAATTAGACGATATGACTGGTTAAAATTTCACTCGAAACCAAAGTACTGTATCTTAAGAATCATATAATAATACTAATAAATAAAGAAATTATACAAATTTAAATAATATTCCCAAAGATTTAGATTATATTTCACTTATAATTAAACATCAAAACAAATGTTTTTGATGTTTAATTATAAGTGTTTATGATAAATATAAGCATTTAATTTTTCTCTTTTGTGTTCTAAATTTTAATTTAAGATCTCTATTTGAGAAAATTGAAAATAAAAAAAAACTGTAAATGAAACAACGCAACACACCTTTTAGAATTCCTTTTAGAGTCGTTGTCCTTCAAACAATTTGAATTATAAAACCTTTTTACTCTTACATAACGAATATTCAATTTTTTTTATTTAAAAACAATAAAAATATTGGCTTCAGGTAAAAAAAATGTTTTTTTATAAGAATAATCTTTAAATTAGTAAATAAATATTAAAAATAAATAGTAAGTAAATATTGAGTAATAAAATAGTATATAAATGTAGAGTATTAAAAAGTATTTTTAGTACTTATAACATTATTAAACCTATATAAGAAGTACAAAATAAATAAACAAATTTATAAAATTGCGATTTGGATAAACTAAACCAGATAAAAATTTACTTTAAAATCTGTGATTTTATTCTTTGCTTACATCAAGGTCCAATACAAATATTTATTCGAAGGATTAACTAGAATTTATATTTGCTTTTCCACCTCAAATGCTAAACGTAAACAGTTATTAAGCCTGGAATTGATTTCTTCTTCAATATCATTTTTAAAAATTCCAGCTAACATTTAGTTTCAGTATATTTAATATAACATTTTTAAACGTTGTAGATATTGAAATATGGTATTTATTGTAAATAGTTGCAGAAATTTATAAACTACATATTAAAAAAGTATTAGATGTATAGCAAATCACAAAAAGTAACACAAAATAAATAGTTTCAACTTACCAGAAATAGAAAAGTTATTATATAGTAAAATACTACATTAATTAAGATAGCAAAATACCACATTATACATTAGATATACAGTAAATGCCCCACACCACGTTGTTCAGCAGTTAATTCAACAATTGAGTATATATTTTTCCATTAAAATACCATATGCAACATTTAAATGTATGAATTTAAATATAAATAGGATTTTTTTTTTAACTATGTCAATTTTCTTGGTAATATGTAATATAATATTTTGCATTATAAACAAGTTATTTTAGGGGTTTTCAAAAGAACCGATCATTAAATGTTAATAATAAATGTATAAAACATAAAAACACCCCTCTAAATTGCGGTTACTATAAAATAAGGATCTTTTACATTTCTTTTTTAATGAGATTTCCTTTGTTAATGAAATTCATGATGCAAAAACCAAGATAATTAAGAAAAGTAAAAGTTTTTGTAATGATTGCAGACGAATATAAGAACAATGCATAAATTAATAGCAACTTTTCAATAAATTTATGTAATAATTATGCAAAAAAGCACTTTGCAATTATTTTATTAACAATTATGCAAAAATGCGCTTTTCATTTAATTTATGCAAAAATGCATTTGAGAATGCAACAATGCACTTTGCAATAAATAAGCACAATGATTGCAACATTTACTTGCTTCAGAGAAATAAAAATTAGGATCAAAATGAGGAGTATTCCTAAAAACACTTTGGCATGACTATTATATAGCTCTTGGACTATTTTTTTTATGAATATTCCAAAATTTCATTCAGCCACAACAAGCTTTTCTGACCCTATTTTACACCCCAATTAGATAATTTTCTAAACAGAGAGGGCAGTACTTATTACTATTATATATGTTTGTGCACTATTATTATGTATCGTGAACTATGAAACTATGTATTATGACAGATTCAATATAATACATAATACCCGACAAATACATTTGAATCTGTCATTACGTATTCTGATACGTTTGTTAGTAATTAAATGATTCCTTATCTGATAAATAGATAATGATGGCCCAAATTAACGACATGCAAGTTATCTGGATATAGTGACGCTTATTTTATTTTGACGGTTTTCATGCAGAACCTTTCTTTAAAAGATCAATTACTGATAATTCTTCTTTTCAAGAAAGAACAGTTTATTGGGCCAAGGTTGCCTGCCTATAGGCAAATTACAAATAGGAGATATTTTCTTTTTTATGGGTACGTGTCGCCACCAATGCTCTACTGTCATATTAGACTAGATCTAGGGTTTATGTTATGTATAATTACAAACATCCATCAAAATTTGAATTAAACCTCTGGCACCGAATGCCAGATACTCGGCCATCAGGCCCCATTTACTGATATTATATTTTTGAAAGAAAGAATTAATGGATCCTTTATACTGCAATCCTCAAACAAATGTAATCTTTAACAAGATAGTGTCATATCGCACTAAGTATTACGTATTATGCAATGTGTCTGACATTGTGTTTTTTTATTGTTACGGTTTGTTCATTTTGAATTATTCAACTTCATGTTTATTGTTCATTTTTATTTTTTATATTGGTTTAACGTGAAGAAATTGTGTTTATAAAAAATCAGTGTCTGGCATTACAATATGAAGAAAAGAAAAATTCATGTATTATAAAATCATTAAATAAAACTTTAACGTAGTTTTCGTAGTAAAGAATGATGCATAAAGATGAAACGGAAAAAAAAAAAACATTGAGAGAAAATGGCATAACGATTGGATAAAGTTCATAGTGAAATACTATATGGTGATATATTTGAACATTTTTAAATAATTTTATTGAAATAATCGTCTTTAATTTTCGATTTCAATTTTCATAATTAGTGGACAGATTTATGATATGAAAATATTTCTCTGTATCAAATAATCAAATAAATTCGTACACATGCAAAGTGTTTGTGACGATATTGTCGCTGCTTTTTTTTATGCCATAATGTTAAATATATATTTCAACTACTTTAATATAGTGCCAACGGCCGTACCGTGCTGAATATACCGGTTCTCGTTAGATCACCGAAGTTTAGCATCATTGGGCGCGGTCAGTACTTGGGTGGGTGATTCACCTGGGAACACTGCGTGCCGATGGCAAATTTGGGACCTGAATGACCGAGTGTCATAAAGCTCTGGCATAAAGTTCCACAGGTTTCGGGTTCGAAATATACGGCGGTGCCATGGATGTTTTTAAATGGTTCGAATTATTTTACTTTAAATAGGTCCCGGACTTTATGACTGTAAGAGCGTCACGGAGCAAAAGTCAGGCTTCTACCTAATTTATGGGTGCTCCATCACAACAGAATGCTGCTTCCTTCCCCTTCAATCATGAGTCCATTTGGGCTGTTTGGCCAGACAATGGGATAAGAAACAACAACAACAACATTACTTTAATATAATATACATTTCATTACTATTAACCAAATTTGATTTAGTGGGAAGAACTTTTTTAAAATATTACGCAAAAAAAAATAAAACTAATTGAAATTATAAACTTTATTAATATCATCTTTTGACTATCTCTTACTATTCCTAATTGCTGTTGTTTGAGAAGAAATCATAATTGTTTAGTCAAAAGACATTTTGAGCACAATGATGAGAAAAGTGGTTAAACATTCTAATTAATCAAAACATTCTCATATTAGCCCTTTCAAGCATATAAGATTGTTTCAAATTGTTTTAATTAATTCAGAAAAGCTGTTATATTAAATAAATTTAAGAATCCAAATAAACTAAAGATTAAAAAGTCAGATTATCAATCCCTCTTATTTTAAAGAAACCATTTGTGAGCAAATGACCATATTTCTTTGAATTCTTAAAATAATACACAAACAGAAAACTTCATACATATTTTCTGAAAACCCACATGCATTCAGCTGTAACAAATATAATCACTCTTTTAATTATTTTCAAAGAGATTCTGACTTAAAAGATATCCAAAGTGTATTATAATCATATTAAATATGCATTCTTTGAAGGAATTAATTTCTGCTTCTCTTTTGTCTTTTTCAGTAATTATTTACCTTTATCAAAATGCATGAATTATACATTTCTTGATCTTATGCATGAATTGTCACTCTTTGTTGGATTTTTTTCTGCTCTCATTTCAAATATATGCAGTAAAGATTTTTCTTAACATGTGGAATAATAAGATTTTACGTTGAATGACAATTTGAACTTAATTAATTAACATGTATTTCATCATATGTATTAAAGTAATTCTTTTTTTTTTGCTATTCTACCACGATACAAATTGATTGTAAAAAAGCCCACACATATCATGTTAAATAGTATTCCAATATGCGCTGAAAGTCTAATTACTTTACTATGTCCTTTGCGCATTTAACACAATTCATTGCACATTTAATACGATAAACACGAATCATCATAAATGATTTTTAATAAAAAGGATTTAACATAATATGTAAAAAAAAGGCTGAAAGGCATTTCTTCTAATCCTATTTATACAGGACTAAAAGGAATTTTTTCTGATCCTATTTATCCTTATTAATTTTAATAAAAATAGGTATTTAAGAAAGTGAATAGATAATAAGATTATATGTTGAATGTAAATTAGAATTCAATTAATTTACTTTTTTACTACTTTACTACTTACTTATTTACTACTTTATCACTATAAAAAAATAACTACATATATCATGTGAAATATTATTGCAATGTGAGCTGAAATTACTTTACTATATTCATTGCACATTTAACATTGTACATTTAACGTGGTTAACACGAATCGTTATAGATGATTCCTTTTTTTAACGAAAATTATTTATCAGGTTTATTTTTGCTGTGAGTGTTTATTAATAAGGATTTATTAATTACAACAAAGAAAATATAGTGAGAAAATATATTTTGAATTGCATCTGTAGATAATCCAAATAAAATTTATTTGTAAATTGTTTTCTCACTTGAAAATTCCCTTAAATTCGATTAAATTTCTAAACAAGATAGACCAAACATTTATAAAAATATCAAAAGTTATAATTATTGTAAATTAATCAAAAATTATTGTAGTTTATTGTAATAAAATTGCTGTAAATTATTGTAAGTTCATCAAAAATTATTGTAAATTAATGAAATATTATTGTAAATTATTGCAATTTATTTGTAAATCATTTTCTCATGTGAAAATTCCATCGAATTCGATTAAATTTCCAAACAAGATGGCACAAGCATTTATAAAAATATCAAAAG
Organism: Caerostris darwini; assembly: GCA_021605075.1. Lineage (NCBI taxonomy): Eukaryota > Metazoa > Arthropoda > Arachnida > Araneae > Araneidae > Caerostris > Caerostris darwini. The sequence goes on along the minus strand of BPLQ01006279.1, from coordinate 39,181 downwards.
TCAAGAAACCCAATACTATGGAAATTGTTAGAAACAAATATTTTTCAAAGTCAATAAAAACTAGCTGCTACATTCCTTCTTCAAAAAAGTCAACAAATGTTATTTTACCAATATATATTTTTTATTATTTATTTATTTTGCTTCACTATCTACGCAAGTTCCGGCATTCGATTACGGCCCGGAATTTCCCAACTATCGATCGCTCGCGACAGTTAAACCGAAAACATTTCAAAACTCTCCAAATTCCACATAAAAATCTCTAAACCTCCTTCACTCTGAGATTGACTGAAACGGTTTGGCGAGGGAAAAAGTCTTCCAATAAAGCAAGCTCAAAATCGTGATTCTGTCCTGTTTACATTCTTCAAATTTTGAGAAACGAACGTCGATGATGGCAAACAGCAGTCAAGAAACTTTTTTCCAGGAAAAACTTCGTCCACTTTTTCTATTTATTGAATATTTCTACTTTTTTTTTACCCTCCTTTTTGTCCCTCTACTTCCCAATCCTTCGTTTCCTTTATGTAAACGTATACCCAGATATTTTCGGTTCATCTTCCACGAGCTGTTTAGATTTTCTTTTTTGTCCTTAAGGAAAGTTTCTGCCCAAGGCATTGTCCTGCAAGCATTGAAATATGATATTTTTTTAGTTCCCCTTTTTCCTTAGTTTTGGGGAATTCGAACTTTTATATACATAAAAAAAAATCCCTCTTCAAGTTTGTACAGTTCGAAGGATTGGGAAGCTTGCAGAACATCCCATACATTGTAATCTGATTTGTCTTCGACGCTGAAGCTGGGCCCCTCGAGTAGTTTGATTTGCAAATCCAGCTGGGCTCGCGGATGAAATCAATTGAGTAAGCGATCATATCTGCCTGTCTGACTGCAGCTGAGACTTAATTATCATAGATTTACCGTGGGTGGATCTTTTGGGCACAGAACAAAATGGAAATTTGCTGTCTTTGCTTAAGCAAAGTTTCGCTGTATTGACAAATGTACTATTTCAATAAGCTCCTAACTATGCAAGAGAAATGTTTGCTTGTCTTTAGAAAAGTTTCCTAATTTCTTTAAGTGAAGAAGAATATTCAATTTTATTTAAAATACAGTTCTATATTAAAGAGATCAAAAGTTTTCTAACACATTTAGCTGATTCTATCTCTAAATCACATCTGCTACTGCTTCCATTTTCTGATTATTCATGTAATTATTAAAATTATAAAAGTCCTCATTTTTTAAATTGAATTTTTTAGCACATGGAATAGGAAGCTGTGATATAAAACACAGTACATTTGAAAAAATTGTGGGCAATTATAGTTGGAAAGAAAGTCTGAACAGCAAAATTCAAGCAGCATGATATCAGTTTTCTTAATTTGTTTCTACAGTACAAGAAGCAAATGTGAGAGAAATATTACTAAAATTAGTTTTCTTTGTCCATCAGAATTGTTTATGAGTTCTTTTATAAGACATGGCATAGGAAGCTCTTATGTAAACAAAATATTATAATTGGAAAAATGATTGGTGATTATTATAGTAGGTAGTAAAGTCCCAACAGCTAATCAAACAGCATAATAACACTTTTCCTAATTTGTTTCTGCAGTAAGACAAGCAAATGCGAGTGAATTACACATAAAAATTGTTTTCTTTGTCCATCAGGACTGTTTATCGACGAAGTTGGAGTTTATCGGACTGTTTGAATACGAAGCCCTGATATAAAAAATTAGTATATTTGGAAAAATGATTGGTGATTATTATAGTAGGTAAGAGGGTCTCAACTGAAGTCATATAGCATGATATCAGTTTTCCTAATTCGTTTCTACAGTACGAGAAGCAAATTCGTGGGAAATACAATTAAATATATTTTTCTCTATCCATCACGATAGCTTATAATACATGGAATGCTAAGACCTGATGTAAAAGAATAGTATAATTGGAAAAATGATTGATGGGTATTGTAGTTGGTTAGAAAATCTCAACATTAATTCAAATAGCATGTTATCAGTTTTCCTAATTTGTTTCTACTGTACGAGAAGCAAATAGAGAGTTTTTGCATACCGTACGTTAGTTACCGTAGGAGGTCCGTTAGCTTTTTCTCCCTAGCCCGCATGCTCATAGGAAACTGAGCATGCGCGCTAGGGAGAAAAAGCTAACGGACGTCCTACGGTAACTAACGTACGGTATGCAAAAACTCTCTAATGTGTGAGAGATACACCTAAAAATCTTTTTCTCTGTACATCACGATTGTTTACAATAAATGGAATACGAAGTCCTGATGCAAAAAAATAGTGTCTTCGAAAAATTATTGGTGATTATTCTAATAGGTAAGAAAGTCCCAAAATAAAATATTCCATGTTGGAACATTTATTTCGAGACAAAATGGAATTTATTCAATTACCAACATGGATATTATTCAAACAACATTATATAAATTTTCCTAATTTGTTTCCGCAGTATAAAAAACAAATTCGGGGAAATATATCTAAAAGTATTTTTCTCTGTCTATCACGATCGTTTATAATAAATGGAATACGAAACCCTGATGTAAAAAAGTTATATCTGGAAAAAAGTATTGGCAAATTTTATAGTAGGTAAGAAAATCTGATCATTGATTCAAACAGCATGATATCAGTTTACCTAATTTGTTTCTACACTATGAGAAGCAAATATGATACACTAAAATTCTTTTTCTATGCCCATCAGGATTATTTAGGATTCTTTTATAATACATGGAATATTAAACTCTGGTGTAAAAAAATAGTATAATTGGAAAAATGATTGGTGATTATTATTGTAAGAAAGTCTCAACAATGATTCAAACAGCATGATATCAGTTTTCTTAATTTGTTATTACAATTTGTTATTTCCTAATTTGTTAATTTGTTATAATAGTACGGCCAGCAAATGCGAGTTAATTCACTTTCCCTTTGTCCATCAGAATTGTAAGCTGTTCGTATGGACAAAGGAAATTCGAATTCATTATATTCCATGTTGGTAATATAATGAATACAAAGTTCTGATGTAAAAAAGTAATGTCTTTGAAAAATTATTGGCGATCATTCCATTAGATACGAAAATATCAAGATTGATTCAAAGAACATGATATCAGTTTTCCTAATTTTTTTCTACAACCCAACAGCATATGTGATGAAATTACATTTTAAAATCCTTTCTTTGTTCATCACGATTGTTTACCAATTTATACTCTATCGAATATAAAGCCTGATGTAAAAAATAACAGAAAAACAAATTTTACATGTAATAATTTTTAGATAATCTGTATAATATAAATACATACATGCATATGTATATATATATGTATTTTTTTGCAAATGAAAATGAATTGCGGGTAAATTTTTTTTTGTATGACTCTTCAGTGTGAACTTGTTTAAGTATCAAGAATAAATAGGAAAAAATAATCTTATTTCGGTGTCACACATGCAAAAAAACGAAGACCGAAATTTTCGGTGAAGAAAAAATAAATGCATGAGAGTGCTAATTAAGTTGGTGGGTTTCAATAAAATGTAAAAAAAAATCATCGGATCCTTCAGAAAAAAAAACAAGTTTGTCTAAAGAAATACTTCTTTGCCAGTTACAAACTAACAGGAGGGCCAAGTTTAATTAAATAAGGAAATCTTCAGATATCTTCTCTTAACTTCTTTTTCATTCAAAATGAAGTCCTTCAAATCTTGTACAATCAAATAGAAATGAAATATTCATAGCTTTTAGTATTAAATTAAATGTCTGAAACTGTCATTTATATAGTAAATGAAATGCATTCATTATTAAATTATGTCTTTATAGTGTCCTTTTTTTACACTTTAAACAACCAACTTAAAAAATAATTATTTGTCTATTATATCAAATATTATATTATAGTCTATTTTATTGTTCATTGAAAAAATAATCTACTTCAAAAGCTATTGTTTTTTTAAGTATAAAACAAAACTGCCTTAATATACCGCCAGTCAAATAATAAGAAAGTTGCCTTTTAGATTTAAATTTCCTATTTGATTTACATTTTTGCATCCAAATGTATTTAATGTATTTGTAATATGAATAAAAAGAGTAATTACATTTTTATTACTTACAATTGTAATTTTTTATAATTGGGGAAGTGGCCGAGTGGCTAGAGCTCTGGCGCTCGGTACCTCACACACTGGGTTCGAATCCTGCCGCTGCCATGGATGTTCGTAGTGGTCCAGAATCCCCTTTAATCCGTAGGTCCCGGCCTCATATGACCGTAGAACGTCAGCGTAGGAGCCCAATCAGACTTCTCACCCACATCATTCCCAAACTGTAAATGGGCAACTCAGCTCCAGGCACAGTGATGTGGTGTGGTGTAGTAGTAGTAGGAATCCTACCACGAATCTATAATTATATGTCTTTTTAAATGTGTTACATATTATCTGTCGTTAATTATATGTGTGTGGTGTTTGTGCGTGTGTAAATAAAACTGTGTGTTCTCAAACCTGTGTCTCAAGTTTCAACCTAACCACACCCAGTTACAGTCCAGTTGCCCGACCTGCACACTACCTAATCTCAATTTGATTTTACAAAAAAATGAGAAAAATGTTAGTAAAGTGAAAAAGAAAAAAAATGAAAATTTTATTATCATTTTGATAAAAGAATCAATATATTATCATTTACATCTTTTATGATTTCTTCTGAAATTTTATTTATTATCAATTCATTACATTTATATTAAAACTTAACTGGTTAGCCAATCAGATAAGAAAAAAAAAGATCAAAAAATTGTACAGAAAAAAAAACCCTTTAAAATAATTTGTCCAACTTTTAAACTTTTACATAACGTTGATATTTTAGAAATGTATGATACTTTTTTTTAAACGTTGAAACTTTGATACCTTTAAAATTATTTTATTGATTTATTGATATTTTTAAATTATTTTATTTATTAAAATTATTTTATTGACCATTGATTATAAATCCTAACTGACTAACGAATCAGATAAGAGAAAAAAAATTCACAAATTATACACATAAAAACAATTTAAAATAATTTGTTCAGCTTTTTAACTTTTACATAAGGTTAATACTTCAGAAATGTATAAAAATAATTTATACTTTACAAAAAATATTCATGTACTATTTAACCTTTTCTTTATATTTGTACAGCTAAAAGCGTCGATGAATAAAAAAAATCGATTTACGAGAAAAAGAACAAAAAAAATAGAAATAGAAATAGAAAAAACGGAAAGATCTTTTGTGTAGTTTTTTGGCTCTTTTTTTCTAAGCAATAAAGAAGCATAGGTCCTCATGAGTTGATGGCGAATTAAGTTTCTCGATTCCTAAGGCCACTACTCGAAATCCTCCTCTGTTTGTGGTCCCATTTCCCAAAGGTCTGTAAAGAGATAAAAAGATATATCACAGATATTTTCTTTCTTTTTGTCTTCAAAAACTCCGAAACAAAAATGAAAAGTCCAATACTTTTCTATCTTTTCCATAAATGCTGGAAAAAAAATAATCATTTTGATTAAAATTCCAATTCTTTAACTCATTTTAATGCACAGTTTTGACTTGGAATCTTTTGATGGGTTTATTGGTGTTTAACATATTAAAATGGTTTACAATAATGTGAGTTTTAGTGATAGTTGTGTCGCTTGAATTCTTTATTGATTTGGGTAAGAATAAACTTCTTTGAAGTAGCAATTTTTTATTTTGGTTTTCTTTAGAAAACTTTAAGAAAATATTATTCAATTTCGAAACGAATGTACATTTTTTTATTCAAGATTTAATTTTGTATTCAATTCACATTTTAAACATTAAAATACAAATTTGTTTAAAAACATTATTATAAATATTAAAAAACATTATTATAAACATTATTGTAAAAACATTATCTCACATTATGGTAAACATTGTTATAAAAACATTATCTTACATTATGGTAAACATTGTTGTAAAAACATTATCTCACATTATGGTAAATATTATTGCAAAATATTATCTCACATTACAGTAAAACATCATCTCTCATTATTGTAAAACATATTAAAATGCTTTACAATAATGTGATTTTTGAAGATAGCTGTGTCACCTGAATTCTCTATTGATTTGGGAAGAATTAATTTGTTTAAAATCTAGATTTAAAATCTAAATATAAGAAACATTATTGTAAAACATTATCTCCCATTATTGTAAACCATATTAAAATTTTTTACAATAATGTGAGTTTTAGACATATTCGTGTCGCCTGAATTCTTTATTGGGTTGAGTAAAATAAAACTTCTTTGAAGTAGCAATTTTTTATTTTTGTTTTCTTTAGAAAATTGTGAGAAACGGTTCAATTTTATATCAGATTCATTCAATTTTATATCAGAGATGTAAATTTGTATTCAAAGTAAATTCACAATTTAAACATTAAAATACAAATTTGTTTAAAATCTAGTTTTGAAATTTAAATATAAAAAGCATTATTGTAAACATTGTTGTAAAACATTATTTCACATTATTGTAAAGCATATTAAAATGCTTTACAATAATATGAGTTATAGAAATATTCATGTCTCTTGAATTCTTTATTGATTTGAGTAAAAATAAATTTCGTTGAAGTAGCAAATTTTTGTTTTCTTTTGAAAAACTGTAAGAAAATGTTATTCAATTTCGAAACATAATGTACAATTTTGTATTCAAGGCAAATTCACAATTTAAACTTTAAAATACAGATTTGAAATGTTTAAAAACTTAGCTTTTAAGCTTAAAATCTACATTTGAAATGTTTACAATATGATTCTATATTACATGTAAGAATTTTATATAAACTATTAAGAAAACTTAATTAATTATATTAATTAATTAATGCTAACGTAGAATAAATAAATTAATTTATGTTAATGTATGGTAAATTATTTAATTAAATTTATGCTAATGTAAAGTAATATTTAAATTTTAACATAAATATGTATCTGAAAAAGTAAGCTTAATGATTTTCTTTAATGTTTCAATGTTTTTCTAGATAAGTATTTACTCCAAACTTAATAATATAATTAAATCTCAACAATGGATTCCCTAACGCAATATTATAAGAAAAATAACAACCAAAAAATTGTGTATTGTTTTCATTACTAAAAAAAAATTTAAAAACTCTTAAGTTTATAGAAAAGTTAAAATTTTTGTTAATTTTTAAAAATATGTTGTACTTAAAAAATTAACTCAAAGTGCTTCTGTCTACTGTTAGAGTTTCAAGTAGTTTTTTAAACAACTTTTTTTTTTTAGCATTTACAATAGATTTCATAATTCTAAAAACTAAAATCTTTCAAGTATGTTGAATCCTTATAAAAATGTAATGTTTTATGAATAGTATTAATTTATAAATCGCCTGTTTTACAATTTTCCTATGAGTAAATTGTAAAAGAATTTTTAAATTATAAATAAATTTCATTTTATAAACATGTAAATCCTAATTGAAATACGTATATTTTAATATTTGACTTCATTTTAAACATTTTGTTCATTCCCGTTATTTTTCTTTAATTTGATCAAAATTTATGCCTTTTTTTGTTCTTTAATTGCTTTTAACTTTAATCTATAAAAATCATTTCTTTAAATATTATCAGTCATAAGAACAGTGAAAATGTTATACAATCCTTGAGAAAAATTGTTTTAATGCCCTACGGACATTTTTTTGCACACTAGGATTAATTACACTGGAATCTCCAGATTAAAGTAGATCTCCATTTACATTTTAAATTAAACCTGGTTTGGTACTCTACAATCTCTTTTTTTGCTCACTTTCAGATAATTTTACCAGTACCTACAGTGTAACAGGGATTCCAAACCAATAATAAACATCCGCCAGGATTCGACCCTGAAACGTGTGATACCAGCAGCCAGAGCATTAGCCATCAGGCCGCTTAAAACTGGTTAAAAGAATATTTGATCATTTATCATAAAACTTAACTGATTAACAAAAAGATAAGAGAGAAAACTTTCAAAATTACGCTGGAAAAACCCTTTAAAATAATTTTATCATCTTTGAAACGTTTATATAAAAGTTAAAGCTAGATCCAAGCAGCTTGGATTCTTGGGCCCGAACAAAGCATCCAAGCTGCAGCCAGTACTCTAACCTGCAGCCCATGAGTACCAAAGGCTACAGCGGTATCCACTTGGCAATCAAGCCATTAGGTCTTCAGAAATTTTACTTTATTTTTAAATTATGTTGGGCGATGCAATGGATATATGTAGTGGTTCGGAATCCACTTTAAACCGTAGATCCCGATCTAATAAGTTCGGAGCATTGTAGAGAAGGTGTTACTCGCTTTCGTAACATATCTTCTAGCTACACGTGCCCCTGGATAGTGCTAAATTACTAACAGCGATGCAGCCTTTTCTTATGGCATAAAAATTAACTGTATCTGCCAGTTGCATTAGAACAACAACAAATTAAATTTTGCAACTTAAAAATGAATAAATTGTAAAAATTTTATACTTTTATTATGATATACAAAAATTCCAGACTTGTTGCGTTAAGTACTTAAAATTAATATGTATATATATATATATATCGGCCCAAAATTTCCTAATTTTTTTAATATTTTATGCAATAAAATACGACTTTAAACAGTAGGAAAGTTTTATTTCTCCCTTGCTTCTGATATCACATAAGCCAACTGTTGACTTATTAGTCGAAATGACTTATACGAGAGCCATGATCTTTTTGATGTTTGAGTGGGCATTTCCAAAAAGGCTTTAAACGGCGATTTTATGGCCGCTATAAAAGACTCTGTTTCTGCACTTTGGGATCTTATCGTCGAATGTATTTTTCTTATCAGAAAAGGGGATTCTTAACTAGGAGCTTGCACAGTAGTAGTGGCCTTTGTAAGTAGTCAATGGACCGGTTACTCATGAGGGCTTCATTACCACTTGAAGAAAGCTCCTCAATTTACAGCACACTTTCTTCGGCATTTTTCAGTTGTAAAAGCTCTTTGTGACAGTAAATTTCACGTCTGAGTGACTTAACGTTCACCTTTGAAATTTAAGAGAAGTTTCTGTATTTCTTAGAATTTCGTAAAATGTATCATGCAATTAAAATGATACCAATGAATGGAATAATATGGGAATGTTTGGAAGGATATAAATTTTTACTATAGATCTGTGAAAGCATTATTTTATAAATAATTGTATTATGACAACAAAATGTGGATAATTAGGTCATTTTTCAACGTAATCTTTATAATTTAAGAGATTTTTAAAGATTAAATAACAGGATGTCAGAGAATTATTCATTCAATTTCAATAATACAAGTTTATTTTTATTAGTCTATATCTGAAAAGATATAAATCTTTATGCAATCCTTATTATAAAGTTATTGAATTTATTGTATAAATTATGAACTGGGAGCTTGCACAGTAGTAGTAGCCTCTATGAGTAGTCACTGGACGAGTTACACATGGGGACTCCATTATCTGTTGAAGAAAGCTCCTCACTTTACAGCACACTTTCTTCTGCATTTTTCAGTTGTAAAAGCTTTTGTGACAGTAAATTTCACTTTTGAGTGACTTAACGTTCACCTTTGAAATTTAAGGGGAGTTTCTGTATTGCTTAAGAGTTGTATGAAATTTATCATGCAATTAAAATTATACAAAGGCTTGGGATGGTATTAAATTTTACTATTGATCTGTGAAAGTATTATTCTATAGATAATTGTATTATGACAACAAAATGTGGAAAATTAGGTCACTTTTCAACGTAATCTTTAAAATTTAGGTGATATTAAAAATTAAATAAGAGATATGTCTTAGCAGAATATTTTTGTTCATTCAATTTAGTTAATAATACAAATTTATTTTTTATTAGCCTATATCTGAAAAGGTATAAATCTTTATGCAATCCTATTAAGAAGTTATTGAATTTATTGTATAAATTATAAACTAGGAGCTTGCACAGTAGTAGCAGCCTTTGCAAGTAATCAATGGACCGGTTACTCATGAGGGCTTCATTACCATTTGAAGAAAGCTCCTCAATTTAAAGCACACATTCTTCGATATTTTTCAGTTGTAAAAGCTTTTGTGACAGTAAATTTCACGTTAAAGTGACTTAACGTTCACCTTTGAAATTTAAGAGAAGTTTCTGTATTTCTCAGAATCAACATAAAATAAATCAACACAGTTGAAGAATAAATTAAATTCTTCAGTAATCGTTCATTTGTACCTTATCTAAGGATGGAAAATGTTCTCATTTTTCTTCTGATGCTTGATTATTATCATTCTTTTTACAAATAGACAATACATAAATAATATAATAGTTATTTTACAAAAATCTTTTTCAATACCTTGGAATTTATTTATTTATTTATTATCAAATACAAGTATAAAATTTGAGTGTATTTTTCGAAATAAAATTACGTACGGAATCCCTGATTGCAATTGAGCAGACGAAATCATTGCAACCAAAATAAAAACCTGGTTTTTATTACTAAGTACGTGCTTATTGTTATTTCCTGGTTTCTTTTGGTAATAATTGGTTGCCATTAATAATATCTGAAAAATCTACTATATTTCAGTTAATAAACAAATTGCATTGTAATTTCCAAAATATTATTAAATTAGCTTAAAATTTGTATTTAATTTTCTAATAAAATAGCATACATGTTCAATCATTAGATGTGATATGATCTATAAATAAATTAAAAGACATTTCTAGTAATTAATTATTTTTGTATGCATCCTTTCAGTGCGGATGGTAACTACGAAGTAACCATTATGACTAAGGCCATCATCCATAGCACAGGTAGAGTTGTGTGGAATCCGCCGGCCATCTACAAAAGCTCCTGTCAGATTGACGTCCAGTACTTTCCATTTGACAGACAGAGCTGTCTTATGAAATTCGGATCCTGGACTTATGATGGATATCATGTAAACACCTACTAATTATTATTTTAAAAATGTTTATTGTTATTATTGATTAAGTAAAGCGTAATTTGTTTTTACAAAGTTACCGTCCTGAAATTCTTCTTATAGATGTATCTAATCTGTTTATGATAATTTCATTCACTATAAATGCACTTTTATTTAAATATTATTGAATTGTATAGTTTATTTAATTTGCCATATTTCGAACTGCTTGTTCTTGGCATGAGTATCATGAGAAAATTTATGAACAAAATTTTACTCATACTTAAAATATATTTGAAATAAAATAATTTTTGTTATCAATCAAACATTACTTTTTCATTCAGTTGAGATAATTAAAAGCTGGAGACATTTATACCAGGTATTCAAAGAATAATTGGATTCACATATATACTGATGGATGGAAAATGCTTGACAACTTTGGAGTTGGTATATATTCAAAGCTCTTGCCTTCTATGCCTCCCTTGGTCCATTTTGGACCAATTTTGTTGAAGAACTGGAGGCAATTAGAGTTGCAATAGGACAAATTAATGTTAGAACAGTTAAGCTAAAAAAAACTAATTATATTTTTAGACTCTCTATCAGCCATCTAAGCTATCGCTACACATAATGTAGCGGAACCAAAAATTATTGACACCTGCAGAAGAACTTCTAGCTTCTAAAGGGATGACTGTTGTTTGCAGTGGATTCCATCTCATGTAGGAATAGTTGGAAATGAATGGGCTGATAAATTAGCTAAAAAGGGAACTGAAATTTCATAGTCAAATAATGATGAAATGTCATTTTCATCGGGTAGGGAATTATGAAAAAAAGGCTATGGGGAGAAATTATGACATTAAATTATTAAAAAAACAAAGAAAAAGAAGCGGAGGGACTCGATTTGTAAAATCCCACACTGCCCTAGATTCATCGCAGTAGTGGTCTTCCACCTGGAGACTGGACGTGATTGTTTTACTAAATATCAACCAAGCATTGTTATATATAACAATCCTTTGTATACTTTGTTGCAACCAGAACTCTGAGATGGACAAAGATCATTTACTATGTTGTTCTTCACTGAATGAAGAAAACTGATAGAGCAGATATTGGTGGTTTACAGAGTTGATGCTATTGGCATTCAGTGATTCATTTTCTTTTATCTTTATATAGTCACAGTTTTTTGATGTAATTATTGTCATTGTTATCAATTACTGTTGTGCTGTTTTTAATCCATCTTTATGCTCCAATCTCATGTATTTGTAATGCATGAGACTGAAGCAATCTGTGATGCATGGGAGCCAATGATGTAAAATCAAGTGCTTTTGCAATAAAAAATATTAATAATAACTTTTTCATTTGCAATAATACATGCCAAAATTATGTTTTAAATCTTGTATATCAGCATAACATCTTATATTTAAATAGATAAATTTTATTTTTTCCAGAAAAATTACCCTTTTTCAGTTTTATAAAACTTAAAAAAATATCGGGAAAAAAATGCTAGATTTAAGCTAAATAAAAAATAATTTTCAATTATTTTTTCTCTGCAGATTTTTTGTTTGTTTGCTTTGCTTTTAAAATAGCATCTTACTTTTTGAAATGTTTCCACTAATAAATTCTTCTGCAGTAAAACTAAATTTCTAAACCACAGTAAACAAATAACAGTATTTCTAAGCTAAATGAGAATCTGAACTAACGACGACTGTTTTGTTGTTGCTACCATCAGAATTCAGGAATTCAGGAATATCCCAAACGAATTCTATTGAAGGCAAAATTCAAGTACACTTTAGCAAAAAAAATGAATATACTTTCTTCCTGTCAAAAGCATTTTTTTTCAACATCTCTTGAGATCCAGATATCAAAACAGAAGCTATTTTCCTTTCGCCCCCATATTTCTTTATGATAAACAGAATCTCCGGGGATTCAGAACAGAATGAAAAATAAAGCTTTCTGAGTGACGCTTCAAATAAGATGCTGTCAAAACATCGCTAACCATGTTAAACGTTGTTGTTTTATTTCTCGAAGAAAAATACTATTAGATAAGGATTCAATGGAAAATATTTAGTCTTACGTATTAAAATGTATATACGAGATAAAAAGGCAAAAGTACCTAAAAATATGCATTTCAGTGTTGCTTTAGTTTAATTTCCCATAATTTTAAATTATGCAAGGTTCATACATTCAATTCAGATAACTCTCAGATTTATTTTTTATATTATTTTTCAAAGTTTATTTTCATTAATTTTTGATGTTATAAACATTTTAATTGTATTTAAATTATTTTTCTAATGAAGAATTAAAAAAAATTGGGCAAATTATCCTTCAAATGAAAAAGTTTTAATTTTTAAAGAATTTATATTTTAATTAAACATTGATCATAAGAAAAGTTAAATAAATTTTCAGAGTTTCTTTAACTGAATAATAGTGAGGCCATTCTCAAATTGAAATACTGCAAAAACAAATAAAAATAGAAACTATTTCTTTAACTTATTAATATTATAAATAATTTACTATTATGAAAAATAGGCATTTTCCATTTTATTTACATAGAATTAGTTCAAATTAGACATTTTCTTTATTGAAGTACATTTAAAATAAAATTTAAGAAAAACAATTGATCATTTTCTTGTATATCAGTTTCATTTCAAATTTTAAGAACTTTTTAACATTTTAAATTATGTACATTAATTAAATGATTAATTTTTTATTTACACAGGCCCTATTTAGGTATATATAAAATAAAAGTAATAAATGTGTGACCTTGTCAAATAAAAAGTATTGATAATCATTACTGATTTGAATTTGAATAATATTACTAATTTTGTAATAATAATATCAAAGTAATTTAATAATAATAATAATACTGTAATACTACTACTACTACTAATAATAATACTGTTATACTACTACTACTAATAGTAATTGTACTATCACTACTACAAATAATAATAATAGTACTAATTATTTCATAAAAGTTAATTTTCATTTTAAATTTATATAAAAAATTGTAAATTATGATGCCAAAAAATAATGGTAATCTATTAAGTTAATTAAATAAACTTACCTTTTGCATAACCGAATTTGACAAATGCTTAAAATGTAAATATGACTTCATATTTGTTGTGAAAAAAGAATAAACGATAGGATCATTTTTCCATGGCATATAAAATCTGAAATATAAGCGATCATTATTCATTCGAATAAAGTTATTCAAATAATACGGGGTTTCAATCGACAAAATGCTTACCACACATAAGCATGACTTCATTAGCTTTCAGCTCGAGTCAAAAACTCAACGCCCCAACAAAAATGTACGTAAGTGAATTAAGTGCTTTTGTCAGACTTAAATATATCCCATTCAGCATTCATCTATTAACATATCATGAAATATGTATGACTTCCCCCTTTTTCCCGGAATCCACACAAGAGCCATCCTCTAATTGCTACAGCAGCCACCGTTCCCTTTAAAAACCAGGAATAAATCCTCCTCCTTATTTTCAAAAACCGGAATCGTACTCTTCAGGATTTACGTATCTCTTTCCCTCCTGGCTCTTGCTCTTTGGTGCGAAAACAACCGACCGTGCCTCGAATTGCCCACCAAGACACGTAGGCACCTCATAGCTATATGTGTATTCTCTGCTCAGAGCCGTCTTTCCAGTTAGTTTATTGAGCGAACGTGATGGGAAGGGGGAACGGTTCGTTGAAGAAAGTCTTGAAACTCAGTCACGTTCAAGTTCCCAGGAATTGTTCTTTGGTCTTTCCAGCAGCCATCTGACAGCTCATACATGAAAATGCTTTCATAGCCTTCGAGTAAAAAACATGTAATTTATTTGGAATTCCCCAAACATAACTAATTCCTGTTTCTTTCTTTTTTTTTTTTTTTTTTTTCTTTTTAGTAAATAGTCAATTTCTTTCTACTTCTTTAGTAATCATAAGAAAAACTTGATAAACTTGATGGCTATAAGTTACTTTATTAAATACATTTCTAAATACAGTATCACTAACCCATAAAAATGGACCAGAAGGCTGGAAAAATAGAGATCAGTAAGAAATCTTGAAAAAGATAGCTTGTTTTTAGAGATTACGTTAGATGTCTTCAGTTTTGTAACGTTTTTTTCTTAGTTCCATTGGATCAAAATTATATTTTTAGGAAAATAAATGTTGAAAGATTTTAGAGAGAATAATTTCACAAGATGAGAAATTTATTTGTGAATTCTCTAAATAAAACTAATTTCTGTTTCTTTCTGTTGTTTTTAGTGAATAATCAATTTCTTTCTTCTTTTTTACCAATCGTTCATTTTTTGTAGGAAAAAAAAGTCGATAAACTTGATGGCTATAAGTTATTTTATTAAATACATTTCTTAGGTACAGGATCTCTAACCCGTAAAATGGATCAGCTTCGAACCACCAGGGTGAAAAAATAGAGATCAGTCAGAAATCTTGAAAAATTTTGCTTGTTTTTATAGATAATTACAAGATGTTACATATCTTCAATTTTGTAATGTTTTTGCTCTTAGTTCCCTTGGATCAAAAGTTTTATGCTTGTAAATAAATGTTGAAAGCTTTCACGGAGAATAATTCAACAAGCTGAGAACAATGGCTCGTTAAAAAAATATTTTTAAACATGATTTTGAAATCTTGAAACGTGTAATTTATCGTCAATTCTCTAATTTTTGGGTAATTCATCAAACAAAACTAATTCCTGTTTCTTTCTTCTTTTTTTCTGTTGTTTTTTATCAAACAGTCAATTTTTTTCTTCTTTTTCAGGAATCTTTCATTTTTTAAGAAAAAACTCAATAAACATGTTAGCTATATGTTATCTTATTCAACACATTTCTTAGGTACAGGATCTCTAAGCCATAAAAATGGATCAGCTACGAATCAGTAGGATACAAAAATAGAAATCAGTTAGAGATCTTGAAAAAGTTAGCTTGTTTTTAGAGATAATTACAGGACGTTCGATGTCTTCATTTTTGAAGATAGTCTTGAAACTCAGTTATGTTCAAGTTCTCAGGAATTGTTCTTTGGTCTTTCCAGTAGCCAGCTGATAGCTCATATATGAAAATGCTTTCATAGTCTTCAAGTAAAAACATGTAATTTATGGGGAATTCCCCAAACAAAACTAATTCCTATTTCTTTCTTTTCTGTTTAGCAAATAGTCAATTTCTCTCTTCTTTCTTAGAAATCGTGCATTTTTTAAAGAAAAAAATCAATAAATTTGATGGCTATAAGTTATTTTATTAAATACATTTCTTAGGTACAGTATCATTCACTTATAAAACGGATCAGAAGGGGGCAAAAATAGAGATTAGTTAGAGATCTTGAAATAGTTAGCTTGTTTTTTGAAATAATTATGAGAGTTAGATGTCTTCAGTTTTGTGATGTTTTTGCAGTTAGTTCTATTGAGGCGAAATTTTATGCTCGGAAAGGTAAATAAATGTTGAAAATTTTTATAGAGAATAATTCCACAAGCTGAGAAAAATGGTTCGTTGAAAATTTGTTTTTGAAATATGATATTGAAATCTTAAAACCTAATTTACTGTGAATTTTCTAAATATTTTTCTACAAAATGTGTGTGTTTCACAAAGAAAAACTCTCTCTATATATAAATTATTTTACTAAATTTTCTTAGAGACAGACATAATGACTCTTAAAAATGGAACAGTTTCAAAACACTGGTTGCAGTGATATAGATCGCAATTTTGGCATAGTTGGCATGTTTTTATTAATGAAATATTGTAGATGTCTTGTTTTTTATGAGCTTAATTTAACTGGATCAAAACTTTAATCTTGTATTTAAAAAAAAAATGTTGAAAATAAAAAAGTAATTCAGAGGGAATATTTCCACGGGTTCAGAAAATTTTTTTGTAGAAAAAAACAAGTTGAAACATAATTTTGAAATCTTGAAACGAATAATTTATTATGAATTCTCTAAAGATTTTCAACAAATGTGTGTTTTTCACAAAAAAATCGATACATATAAATTATTCTACTAAATTTTCTTAGAGACAGACACAATAACCATGAAAAATATAACAATTTCAAAACACTGGTTACAATGATAGAGATCTCATGTTTGGCATTTGGCTTGCTTTTATAAATAAAATATGTCAGATGTCTCGTTACTGTGCAGTTTTTGAGTTTAGTTTCACTGGATCAAAACTTTAATCTTAAATATTAAAAAATGTTGGAAATAAAACATAATTCAGAGGGAATATTTCCACAGGCTGAGGAAAATGGTTTGTAGAAAAAAAAATTGAAATATGATTTTGAAATCTTGAAATGAGTAATTTATTGTGAATTCTTTAAACATTTTCCTACAAACTGTGTTCACAGAAAAACACGATATATATAAATTATTTTATTTCATTTTCTTAGAGGTAGGCACAACGACCAATAAAAATAGAACAATTTCAAAACACAGGTTGTAACGGTAGACATAGCAAGTTTGACAAAGTTGGTTTGTTTTTATAAATAAAATATTGTCTTTATAATAAATGTTGGAAATAAAAAATAATTCAGAGTAGGCATTTCTACAGGCTGAGAAAAATGTTTGTAGAAAAAAAAAATCTTGAAATCAATAATTTATGGGGAATTCTCTAAAAAAACTTCTTTATTTTTGTACAAATTGTGTTTTTCATACAAGGAAAAACTCGATTCACTTGTTATCTTTAAATTATTTTAATAAATTAAATAACATACTAATCAAAATGAATAAGTTCCAAATCACCAGGTGCAATGTTATCTATAAATCAAGTTAACTTGTCTTAATAGATATTCACAAGATGAAGAAGTCTTTTTTTTTTGCACTCAATTTGAGTGGATCAAGAGTTTATGCTTGAAAGATCAAAAATGTTGGAGGCAAAAAATATTCAGAAGAAAATACTCAACTTATCTTCCACGTCTTGGATTTTTTTTCTGATTAGTTAAGCTACTTTTTATGAAGAGGAATAAGAACATTAAATTAACAGTTTTTGCAACTCTCTCGTCTGAAAAGAAACTTCAAATATATTTTTTTCTTTTTATAAATGTTTTGATGTTTTAACTTTTAACTTTTTTTTCAACTGTCACACACTTTTTTTTTAACTGTCACATTTAGTAGGTATGTGAAGTTGAAAAGTATTTTTAAATAAGTAGTACTTTAACCATTATTTTGTTAAAAGAAATCCTAATTTTAACAGGTTCACATTAATAGTAAAAAATAAATAACGAATCTGTTAATCTGGTATTTCTTTTAACAAAATATTGGTTAAGGTTATAGTTATTTAAAAATACTTTGCGATTTACTTGATAAATTAATTATAAATCTGATTACCAGAACAAAAAGCATTATTTCATTACATAAATTGAGTAAATTTATATTGTATTTTGCAAAATATTTCGCAAGATATTTTAACAATAGTTTTTAAGTAACACAATTTAAATGAAAAGTATTTAGATACATTAAATTTTACACTGAAGTGACAAAAGTCATGGGATAGCAATATGCAAATTTTCAGATGGCAGTAGCATCGCGTAGAACAGGTATAAATGCGCAGTGCTTTCGCAGAGCTTTCATTTCTGTTCAAGTTATTCAGGTGAAGAGGTTTTGACGTGATGATGACCGCACGACGGGAATTAACAGACTTTGAAAGCGGAATGTTAGTTGGAGCTAGACGCATGGGTCATGCCATTTCGGAAATCGTTAGGGAATTCAACATTCCCAGATCCACTGTGTCAAGAGTGTGCCGAGAGTATGAAATTTCAGGCATAACATCCCACCATGGACAGCGCAGTGGTCGACCGCCTGCACTTAACGAACGAGACCGGCGACGTCTGCAAAGAGTCGTAACTTCTAACAGACAAGTAACACTGCGTCAAATAAAAGCAGAAATCAATGTGGGGCGTACAAGGGACTTGTCTGTTAGAACTGTGCGGAGAAATTTGGCTTTCTTGGGCTGTTCCAGCAGAAGACCGACTCGAGTGCCTTTACCGACAGAACGACATCGCTTGCAGCGACTCTCGTGGGCACGTGAGCATATCGGTTGGTCCCTAGATGAATGGAAAACCGTGGCCTGGTCCTATGAGTCACGATTTCAGTTGGTAAGAGCTGATGGTAGGGTTCTAGTGTGGCGCAGACCCCACGAAGTCATGGACCCAAACTGTCAGCAAGGCACTGTTCAAGCTGGTGGTGGCTCCGTAATGGTGTGGGCTGTTTTTTCATGGCATGGACTTGGTCCTCTGGTGCGACTGGACCGAACATTGACTGGAAATGCTTATGTTTAGCTACTTGGAGATCACTTGCAGCCATTCATGGACTTCATGTACCCAAACAACGATGGGATTTTTATGGATGACAATGCGCCATGTCACCGGGCCACAACTGTTCGCGATTGGTTTGAAGAACATTCTGGACAATTCCAACGAATGATCTGGCCACCTAGATCGCCCGACATGAATCCCATCGAGCATTTATGGGACATCATCGAGAGGTCTGTTCGTGCCCAAAATCCTGCACCATCAACGCTTTCACAATTATGGACGTCTATCGAGACAGAATGGCTCAATATTCCTGCAGAAGACTTCCAACGACTTGTTGAGTCCATGCCACGTCGAGTTGCTGCACTTCGCCGGGCGAAAGGAGGGCCGACACGATATTAAGAGGTATCCCATGACTTTTGTCACTTCAGTGTATATTTGATTTTTTAAACTTTTCTGATTAATTTTTGTAAAAACACTATCGTCAATTAATAATAATTTGACCCTTTAAATACCTACATTAATAATACTTAATAAATTACTATTAAAATATAAAATATCATTATACAACTACTAGAACTTCTTCTTTTGTTTCTTATATAGTCTTTCTTATATAGTTTCTTATATTATATATAGTCTTATATAGTCAACTTTTTCGGAATAGCGGGAAGGAAAAAAATTCTAAAACAAGAATGTCACTGAAAATTTACAGTTTACATTATTTCAGTTAATTTCGCATATTTAGAACCCAAAATGGAATAGAAAAATACTTATTGGTTAATTTGAAATTTTGAGAGCATGCTTCCTAAATCATTCCACAATATTTCCATGCTAGAGAGAAAAGAATATCTGGCCAATTCTATATTGGCGAGATATTCTTTATGTTTATTTTTTATATTGGCTAATATCTTGTCAAGTTACATTTCACCCTACTGTGCATAGTTTTGAAAGTGTGAATTGGTGTTATTATCAATATTGTTTTTACCAAACAACAAATGTAATTACACTTTTTTTAAACAGGTTGATCTAAAACACATGCAAGAGATCGTCAACTCATCCATAGTTCCTTTGGGAGTTGACTTGAGTGAATTCTACCTGAGTGTCGAGTGGGACATCATGGCGGCACCTGCTACCAGAAACGAAAAATACTACACTTGTTGCATGGAACCCTACCCAGACATCACCTTCAACATGACTCTGAGACGCAAACCTCTATTCTACACGGTCAACCTAATAATACCCTGCGTTGGAATATCCGGTCTGTCAGTCGTTGTCTTCTATTTGCCATCGGAGAGTGGCGAGAAAGTCAGCCTGTCAATCTCGATCCTGCTGTCTCTGACCTTCTTCTTCCTTGTCCTTGCTGAGATCGTGCCCTCCACGTCACTGGCGATGCCCCTGCTCGGAAAATATCTTCTCTTCACCATGATTCTGGTCACTCTGAGCGTCGTGTTTGCCGTGGCAGTGCTTAACGTGCATTTTCGTTCACCATCATTTCATAAAATGCCCAAGTAACTTTGCTAATGATAATATGAATTGTTTTTTTTTTTGTTTATTATTATTTTTTTTTTATTTCCAATGGCAGATTATGAACAGTTACAGCAAAAAAAAAAGAACAACGAAAAAAAAAAAAAAATACAACAAGACATGCTGAAACAGAGTTCATTAATCTAACAATAATGCCAAGTTGCAGATCTTTTAGCCACTTAAAAGTGCTACCAGGTGCGCCACGGGGAGTAGATCTTCTGCGCACCTTTTGAATTGTAAGATGGTATATAAAATGTCGACAAATATCTTTAATTTGTCAACATTTTATATACCATCTTACAATTCATTACATTCTTTTTCAGTGTACATTCTTTTTCTTTTTTACTTACCATTTTATTTATGTACTTTTATTGAGACCTGAAAACAAATTTAATTTTTCAAAACAATTTTTTTTCAAAATTACAATTTTTTTTTCTCAATCTGAAAATAAATAACTGAGATCTGTAAACAAAAAATATGAAACGAAATTATTTAAAGCCCTCTGCGAGCCCCAAATAAAATTTAAATTTTATAACTAAAATTTAAAAATTCTTTCTCAAAAATGAACTCTTTAAAAGTTATAGAGTTTAAAAGATTTTACAGCCTCGATAACAATTTTTTCTTATGGTAAAAATTAAAAATCTTAGAATCCTGTATCCATGTGTCAAATTGATCGCCAGATTGCCAAATCGCCAAGTGAAAAACAAAATGTCTGCTGTAGTTATAGTTAACAAGCCAAATCGCTAATCGCCAAAATTAATCGCTGTAACAATAATGATGGCTAAATCACTATTACTCCGGAATTAATCGCTATATAGCTACAATAGATTAGTAAATCGCTATTAAGTTGGAAATGATCGCTAAATCGCCAAAAAAAGGATCTTTGTAACTGCAAAATTGATAGCAATAACACCACAATTTTGCATGTTGTTTAAGATGCCGAAATCAAATAATAGAACAACATTACTTTAAAAGAAAAAAAAAAAGGAAACTGGAGAACTATTTTGTTTTATTACGAAAGGTCATTTTCATCTCTTTATCGCATCAACTATGGACCTTTCTCACAGACCTTCTAACTTGATGCTTATTCGGTTCTTCCATTCTGCATCTATACCATAAAAAGCATCAAGTCAATTTACATTCATGTCATATTCACACTTTAGATATTGATATTCAGCACAAACATCCGTTTTCCATACAAAATTTAAATACTGTTCAAATTTGTCCAATTCATAAAAATAAAAGGTAGCCAAAGGACATTTCATCTAGCAGGTTTATGATAGAGCACAACGTCCTATTCATCTATGTAAACGGCCATATCAAATGAATGAAGGAAACGTAACCACAAAACAAACTTAAATTTTAAAAATATGAAACATTCCAGAAATTCTCATCAACTGATGTAAAACCAAGTCGTTCGACAACCACGAAATATGGCTTTCCAAGTGAATTCGAAATTCGAATTTTTTCAATATAACCTTACCTTAACTATATCAACAAACCTAACTGTATCAGAAATAATACAATAAAAACTAAATTAAAACTTTATTAATAATACTTTTAAAAAAAAACATTATTTATTTTGAATTTTTAATGGAATTTAATATTCATGTCTTTTAAAAATTTGATTAGTAAATTTAAAGACTTTTCGGAGAGAATTATATATAATGAATATATTTTCTATTTAAATGAGTGGCACCATCATAACGAATGTTTATATTCTTTATTAATGACCGATAAGTCGTTTATGATATCACTCTTGACATAATCATTAAAAATAAACGAAAATCTTTTTTCATTTATTTCTAAATTAACATTAAAAGTTTTAATATAATGTTTTTAAAAATATTATCTTGAAAATAGAATTGAAATTAACATTAAAAGTTTTAATATAATGTTTTTATAATAAGAAGAAAATCATATATATATTAAATAGAAATTCTTCAAATTGAGCTATGGTAACCCTAAAAAAATTGGCGATATACTCCGGGCTGTACCATTGGCCACATCTTCGAAGTTGCATGATTCTAGGATTCAACGCTTTTTTAAAAAATTTATTGATATTTTTTGTCAAAGAAACCTTATGAAATAACTGAATTTACTTATAAATTTCTAAATATATATAAAATAAAAACTTAAAACCATTTCTAATAATTAATAAATTTTATCATATTTATTAAACAGAGTAAAAATAATCACGAGAAACAACTTGCATTCTAATATATATTTAATATTATTATATGTGTGAATTTTACAAGTTATTGTCATATACGTTAAAGGTATTGTTGTTACTACATAACGCAAACAGCTTATTTTTAAAAAACTATCTTATATTAATAATTATAATGGAATTCCCAGTAGAAAATGTGGCAAAATCATAGAATAGGAGCTGCTGGAATTTGGTGTCAAAATAAAATACGCCAAGAAAAGGGTTGCGATTGTAAGTGAAGGGAATTGCAGATACAAAAAATGCGTAATACCGCACTTGATAACTTGTAGCTCAGTTGGAGCTCCCTAAAAAGTGGCCAAATCCCAACGTCCCCTATTTTGCGATTTGGCTGAAAAAGGCTTTCAAAATAGTCAAGTTTCTGTAAAGCATTTGTAATATTTTGTTTAAATATTAATATCTCCTTGTTTGAAATTATAGGAGTTGGGTTCGTCGCCTGTTTATCCACATCTTACCTAAAGTCCTGCTCATGAGATCACCACAGTATACAGATCATCACACGCACAGACACAATAGTATGACTAAGAAGGCACCTCCAAAGCCTAAAAGCAAGAA
Source organism: Caerostris darwini (assembly GCA_021605075.1). Taxonomy (NCBI): domain Eukaryota; kingdom Metazoa; phylum Arthropoda; class Arachnida; order Araneae; family Araneidae; genus Caerostris; species Caerostris darwini. Next base: position 15,798 of record BPLQ01006279.1, on the reverse strand, counting down.
ATCCAAAATAAAAACAGGTATTTTTAAAAATAAATGCAAAAATTCCTTTTATTGGTGCTATATATGTACTCTTTTTCTCACGCGTTTTTTGGTAACAACTTATGTCGCCAAGTAGAAAAGCAGTATCAACAGTTGTAGTCAGCATTTTCATTCGAAAACGATGAGAGTTTTAAATATACTGTTATAGGTACTTACGTATTAACGCCACCGCAGCTACAGATTTGGCGGTTTTAAGTGGCGCCAATCTACACTTAAAATTTTTGTGACAAATCATAAAATTTCTAAAACACTTTATTTAAAATCAAAACACTTTCAAAATTCAAAACACTTTATTTAAAAAAAAGTAGTCAATCGGATTTCGGTGGAAAATGGCCGTTTAACATAGATTGAAAACAGTCTCTATTTTGGCGCATTGGCAGTTCTTTATTGGCGCATTAGCGCAACTTCTGCTGCGGTGGCGTTAATACGTAAGTACCATATACGGTTATATAAATAGTATCATAATGACAATTTATTATTGTAATCAAACTAATTTATTCTTTTAATTTAATAATTTTTGGTGAATTAAATTTTAATAATACTCTTAATTTTTTAAAAAGATAAAAATTTTCTACGACGTTAAATTTTGTTTTTCCGATATGTGTTTCATAGCCAATGGTATAATTCATAATTTTAAAATTCTAAAAAATCATTATATTATATCTAATTAGCTAATATTAAGATGCATTTTATTAAATAAAAGCAATTAAAATTAATTGAAAATAAATTAATAAACTGTTAATTAACAGTACATAAATAAACAATTATTTTAAAGTAAATAAATATACAAATATATATCATAATGTACATAAAAAATGAAAGTTAAGTAAAGAACGAAGCTATGCAAAGGAATACACAATACGGCTGCCTAAAAATCTTAATTAATTATTATTCATTAATCATTTCTTAATTAATACTAATTAATTCATTTATTAATATTTACTTGAAGAGGTGAATACAAAATTAATACATAAAAATTAGAACGAACGAAGCACCGGAATGATCTAGTAATGTGTGCAAATGACCAATTGACTTTCTTGGCGGTCGCCAATTGGCTGGCACCTTTAACAGAAGAATTCCCGGTTTTTTATTTAAAATCATTAATAAGTGCAAAATAAAAAATAAAAAAATGTTAAAAACAATACAATGTATTGGATAATATTATGAATTTAAATTACTAAAAATCTATACACAAATACCTTCTGCTTTCATATTTGAGGCTTTATTATAATAGTTCTTCTTAAATTAATTGCATTGTTAAATCTGATCCACGAAGCTAGGCCGAAAAAATGTTTCAACTCGTAATCCTTTGAAAGAAACTTCTAAAACCAGAAAACAGTAACTAGCCGCAGTTATTTGAGAATAAAAAGATCTTTGTTACAAACTACGTGGAAAATTCTCAAAGGAGGCCTGCAAAATAAGGGAAAACTAAATAATAGAATGGAGGAACTGCATTTATAACAAAAGCCTCCAATTCACCTATAGGGCCCTAAATTTGTTTTGCCATTGTAAGAATAGCATTTGATACGAAATTGAAACAAATAAACCCCATGATAAAAATGATGTTGCCAGATTGTAGAAGAGAATATATTATTTTGGAAATATTTGAAGACAAAAAAATAAAGACAACAAAATAGTTTTATTCTTTTTTTAAAGTAATAATTTAAATCTATCACGTACTTACAAATTGTTTCACATAAATATTACATGCACTACAAATATTTTGTATCAATTTGTAGTTTATGTAAGCAATAGCTTCTGAAATTCAATCTAAAGAATGTAACAATATTTTAATTTTTCGGGACAGTTCAGGTTTTAGTTTTAAACTTGAAAACATTTAATTCTTTTATGTATTAAAGTAACAATGGCTTAATTAATTCTTCTAAAAATTATTCTTTCAAGTAAAAATTATTATTCTAAATTTGTGAGAAAGTTCAATACGAAGCAACATTTTGTTTAATTTCAGAAACTATTTTAGCTACTTTTAATTATTTTTTGCATGCGATATATATTTTTAAGAACTATGTTGCTATATCATTAAATCGCTTGCACGTGAACGAAGCTCTTTGGCTGTGAAGCTTCTATGTTGACATTAGGAAGAATTGCTTTTGGACCAAGCCTATTGCAATTATTATGACAATTTTCTTTAAAATTAATTATAATTAATTAATTAAAATAAAAGTAGAAAAACTAAATCAAAAATAATAACAATAATGAAAAGAAAAAGAAAAGAAAAATTAATAATTAAAAAGTAGAAAAATATTGGCGACCATCAAATAAGAAAAAATGAACAGGACCATCTTTCTGTAAAGTTGAATTTTGCACCAGACAATTAATAAAAGTCTATAATTTATCAATGAGATTTTTAGTATTTTTCAATTCCTTCTATTAGCGCACACTCTCCCTATATATATATCTTGTCCGAATTTTCAATCGTTAATAAAATACTTTTTATTCATCCACTCAATTTCAAATGCATTTTTTTTTAACTTGTAGCGGATGACACTCGATGTTAATACAGTTTTTTCAAATATTAATTCAATAATTAAATTTAATTCATTAATTTTAGTTTTTTTTAGACTTAAGTTGCATATATATCTACCAATAGATGGCGCCAGATAAACTTAAAAAAAAATGAATGAAAATTATTTATAAAGGACTTTCTGCAATATAGTGGAATAAAAAGTAGGGATTGACTTTAAATTTTTTTTATATTACTTGTTAAGCTTTTTGTCAAGGAAGATAATCCCGATATTTGAATTTGCAATCATGGAAACAAAATCCTTCGTGATGAAAAGTACATCAGCAATATTTTCTCTGGATGATGGTTGAAACTCATTTCCGAACGAAGGAGAAGGGGTACATGATGGCCCCTCAAGGCTTCAACAAAGCTGAAATATCGAATAACTTGCTGGGAGGCAGGAAGTTGAGTGAAGAATTTTCAAGCACCGATAATATTTGCAGAGTTCACTCGAGGCCTTGAGAATATTGGCCAGCCACGCCAAACAACAAGATGACCAATGTTACCACTATTTATATAAGTGGGTTTGCTAACACTTTATGTGGAGCATGCTCTTTGCAATCTTTATGATAATATTGTTTTTCACATTTGAGATAGGCTGGTTTAAAACAATTAGATGAGCTATGATGAAAAAATTATTACACCTGAAAAGCATTGTGTCGCAATAGGTCATTTATTAAATTTGCAACTTCTACATAAATACGTAGAAGTCTATTTAGAAGTACAGTATATAGAAGTCTATCTTGTCTACTGGTTAAAAAAACTACATTGTTTAAAAATATAGCCCTTAGATATTTTTAATGTTTTCTTGCTAATATTAATATGGGTTTTTTTTTCAAAACAAGCATAATATTTGATTTTCTAAATTTATTTTGTTATTTATTTTAATATTTAAAAAAAAATCCATCTCGTCATTTTTTTCCAAAGATTGTTTCTTTTCCTTTAACTTCTCCGAAATCTGAAGTTTAGGCATAACAAGGAGGGTTGCACATTCATGCTATTCTATGCAATGTCTTCCTGTGATTCTTTCATCGTCCCTAAAAATATCCAAGATTAATTATATGAACAAATTCAGAGTATCTTTTTGTGAATTTTATTGCTTGTATACTGCTTCCGAACATTCAGTGTAACAATAATTCCTAATTCCTACATGAATATTAATGTAGTTATACTTCATAATTTACCTTTTGCAGTTTTTTTTTTTCCTGTTTTGTATCTTAATTGGGAGAGAAAGCAAGCTTATTTTCTTCGTAATTTGAATGAAACAATGTAACAAAGAGTACAATAGAGATAACTTAAGCATTGTTGTTGCAACTAAAGTAATTATGTTGTACTTTATTGTTGTGTCTTAGTTAAAATAATTGCATTTGTAACCATGATATTGTTTGTTCTTGGTTAAGAAACATTGCTTCGAGTATTAAAAAGCTGAAAACGTGAACTGATTGTATTACACATTAAATTTAATTCATGCAGTTTTCTAACAGATGGCGTTACTAACATTATTAACTGATAAATCAGACTAACATCCATTTCATGTTAAATAGCTATCATTGGGCTTTTTAACATTTAGTATATTTAATTTCGTTGAAGTTTAAATAACATTGTTTTTCTTAGCTCTGAGCATATCAAATACTGTATCGAAAAAGAACATTTGCAGAAAAATATATTGTTCTGTTTTATTTGTAAGAAAGGTGCATCTGAAGGACATCTTACGGAAAACACGCGTCAGCTGAAAGAATTTATCAAAAATGGTTTAAACGGTTCAAAGACTGTGATTTCATATAGCAATCTTGATTTATATAGCAGACCGATGGCTCTTTGGTCAGCCAAAAAAATTCCTGAGCTTCTAAAACTTTTTGAAATCATTATTATTAAATGTTATCAATCGTAACTGATGCGTTTGAGGTTAGCATAGCAAGTAATAGACATGATGACATAGTAGTGTTACATAGCCACATGTAGCAAAGCGAGTCAAAAAAAAAATTTCGAAAGAATTCTATCAGAACTCCTATCCATCTGCTATGTTCTCCAGACATTGCTCTTTCTGAATACCACTTGTTTCCAATGATGATGCATGTCCTGTTTGAACAGCTCTTCTATTCTTTTGAAGAACATAAAAATTGTCTTGATTCGTGGATCGTTTCAAAAGATGAATCATTCTTTCAACGATTAAATTTATCTTTTATCATAAAGAAGGAAAACATTGTCTAAAGATGTATAGGGCTTTTATTGATGTATAAATAGTTTTTTTTAATGAAGTAAATGTCTTTTAAAAAGTCGACACAGAAAAGCGGCCATTGGGATTCGGCGTCAAAAAATCTTCCCGCCGAACTGCGCCTAGAAAAGCTGCGGTAGTAAGTGAAGTATAAGTACAAGAAACAGTACAGCAAATACGGGTTACTAAATTTGCAGACTTATCTCTCAATTGACGACCAAAAAATCGCCACATCCCAACCTGCTTCTATTTTGCAATTTGGCCAAAAATTCTTGCATGACTAAGTTTAGCACCTAATATTTTGGTTTATTCCCATTGACCGAAATCCTAATTATATATATTTTAAGAAATATCTGTAATTTTAATTGAAATCCTAATGTATGAAAATATCAAACTATTAATGACCGTCTAATATTTCAGATGCGCCTGTGGATGCAAAAGTAGCGCGGATGATTCGAGAATCTTCGTCATCTCTCCTCGATTTGCGATCCACCAAATCCTCTCCGGATGATACAGAAATCCGGGAGCTGGATTCCAGTCCGGGTGTTGTGGAAAGGAGACGATACCCTCGCAAAATATTGAAATCCATACACAATGCGATGTTCATTGCACAGCACATTGACAACGAAGATGATTTTGATACGGTATGAAATTTTCAATGGAATTGAATTCTTAGACTAGTATTTAAGATTTTAGAATAGAATGTAGTGGCTGCTGATAATCCTCCCACTGCTAACTTCAAAGTTGCCCTTGGATTCTGCTTAATCAACTGCTTCAAAGAATGATGTGTAAAAGTTTGTAATTCTGTACCCTGTGTGCCAGATTGATGGCCAGTTTACCAAATTTCCAAGTAACAATAACAACAGTTGAATTTTACATGTAACTGTCATAGCCAATTTGTATGCAGTGTAACCCGATTGAACTGTTGTAGCCCTAAAGGATTGGCGAGGTTGCAACAATGGCGACTTTCTTGCGGATACAGAAGTCTACACTTCAACTGAGTACATCAAATTAAATCTTTGATGAATAAAGATTAATTGTGGGACAAATCGCAAATTTAGTATAAACTGCATTACTGCAAACTGGATATATTTTAGTCTCCAAATATGGTAGGAATTCTTTCCTCCATTAAACTTCAGGCTTTCAATTTTTGCTCTTGATGTTCATCGACCTGATGTAAATTTAAATGTATGAAGGTGATGAAGGGTTAAGTCGGGTGTAGGATTCTTCAATTGCGTGGGTCTTATCACTTATGGCCCATTTTTCATCAAATTCAATTTGTCTGTTGTACGACTACATTTCAGTTGGAAATACGTGCCATAATGTGGCTCTAACGCAGCGATAGAAAAGCGCCAAGAAAACTGGGGCCCTAAACTGTGATTTTACAGAATAAATAACTAGAATTAACTATTATATTACTTACGTTAACTACGAAACGATTATTTAACTACAATAATCATATCTAATTTTCTTTTAATTCTTAAGAAATATATTTTTGGATAACTGGCTTTGTTAGAATTGGTTAACTTTTACATTATGATAATTATAATTTTTCTGAATATAAATATGTTACTTATATAACTAAATAGCAAACATGTAGATATTACCAGCTAAATAAATTAAAAGCCTTTTCTGTTCCGCTAAATTTTAGTAGAAAATATTATCTATGACAAATACTAAATGTCGTTTGGCAAATTCTAAGAGGAATCTGATTCTAAATAAATATTTACAAATAAAGAGAATTTAGAAAGTAAAATATAACCAAGCTTATGCATTCAAAAATTTGAAATAAACAAAAATATGTTTTAAAAAATTAGTGAATCCCAAAAATTCCACATTTTAATTTTTTAAAAAATTCTGAAGAGAAATAATCTATGAATAAATTTAAGTATAAGTAACGCCAGTATAATAAAGGCCATCAGGTGTAAAATAAAGTTTTTATTTAATTAAAAAATAATTGACGATAGTTTTTTTTGGCCGTGTAACTGGCGCTCGGTGTTACAGGTTTCGGGTTCGAGTCATGGATCTTTGTAATGATTCGAATCCACTTTAAACCGTAAGCCCCTTTCTATCATGCTGTAGAGCGTTGGGCGTAGACTAACAACTCTACCACGTAAAGGGAAAACATTTCATGTTTCAAAATCTGCCAGTAGGCAGACAGCCTTGGCCCACCATGGTCCATATATAGGTATGTATATATAGTGAGAGTTATTGTAATTTTCATTGGTATTTAATTCAGTTTTAATTGTTAAGTTGTCAGAATTTTTGTTTTTTCTTATTAGAATAGTTTTAAATTTTTATTTTTAAGATTACAGATATTTAAAACTGTACATAAATTGCAATGACTGAAAAATCAATGCTAATCAAAGCAAAAATCCTCTCTTTGCTGAGAAAATAATAAATCATTTGTCTTGTTACAATATTAACTTTTATAATACATTCCAAAGTTACTTTTATTATAAAATTATTGTTTTTTTAATAAAAATCTTAAAAATGTAGTCTTTAACTATGTATATATTTTTTAAAGATGAAATCCTAAAACAATAAATTCCGCTTAACTTATTCCCAGTAAACGTTGTAACGAATCTACCGGGTAAGAAATTGTGTCAAAGAACAATTTAAATGTTTCAGTTTTCAATCTTCTAAAGAAAAGAAGCTAATGGAATGTTAAGAAGATTAAATCTCGTTTTACAATAATCGAAAACTCTTAGATAAAAAAAAAATGTTTTTAGAATTTCCATTCATTTATTCATTCAATGTTTTTCAAATTCTTTTAAGACAAAATGAGATATTTGAAATGACACAAAAGAAAACAAACTGTTACTTTTTGTTTATTATTCATTTTCATTCAAACATATTTATAAAACAAATGAAAGTACATTCCATTACTTAAGAATTTTATTTAAATTGGTAGAGTAAACTTAACTTTTCATTTCACTTTATAAAATAGGAAATACTAAAGGTACAAACCATAAAACGAGAACAATTAAAGTAAGTAAAATTAATATAACCATAAAAAGTATAAGATAAGTAAAATATTTTGTCTCTCTCTATATATACAAAACACAACACATGAATACTAAAACTAAAAGAACCATAGGAGAAATAACAAAGAAGGAATTAGAAACACGACTATGCAATTATATGCAGGTATGCATTTATGTTTGTGAGAGCGTGTATGATTATATGTTTGTGTATATGTACATATATTCGTTCATTCATGTATCCATATGAATATATTTGTGCATATACATGTATGTGTGTGCGCATGTTTATGTATTTCCGTGCGCATATGTATGTATGTTGCTGTAATTTATATGTAATCATGTACATGCGTATGCTTGAGTATGTATTTTCATGTGTATAAATTTATTCATGTTCTTATCAATGTATGTGAGTGAGAATACATGTATAAGTATGTGCGTATATATGAGGCATTTTGCAATATGTGCATGTATGTGCATGCGTATGTATATGTATGCATATAAACGAATATAAATATATATATATGTATATATATATAACTTATCAACATATACAGGCATACACGCGCACACAAACATACATACATACATGCATACACGAGTACACAAACTTACGTACATACACAAGCACACAAATATGAATACGAGCTCACATACATATAGACGTAAGCAAAAACATAGAAGCATACATTTCCACATACAATCACAAACACACAAACATACATGCACATATACATAAATTCGCAAATCATACACACACACACACATATATATATAGGCAAACAACAAACACATATAACATTTATTCGAATATATACACACACACCTATAAACGAGCACATGCATGCAAATGCATATGCTTGTATATGTAATTAAATATACACATATGTATTTATAAACATACATGTCATAAGTACTAACACATAAATAAAACCATAATTTTCAGAAAAATTAATTTGCCTTTCATAAAGGTTAATCTGATTTGCAAAAAGGGAATTTGACTTGTAAAAAGATTAATTTGATTTGCAAAAGGGTAATTTAGTTTGTAAAAAAGAGAATTCGTATTGCTAAACTTCTATAATTGCAATAATAATAAAGGCAGCACAAGATAAAAAAGTAAGTATCTAAAAAATTGTTATTAACTGATTTCATTTTTTTATGTCAGACAAAAGTTTCAAAGCTATAGGATTTATTAAATTGATTTTATGTTATTTTTTTTATTTTATTTTATGTTTCATTAAAATATACTAAAAAAATTTCAAATATTCTTATTTATTTATCTAAAAACATTTTAAGCATCACCATAATGGAGTCGTTCATCGAGATAGAAAATCCGTGAAATGATTTAGATTAACAATTATTATTAAAGAATCCTTAATTTTTAATAAAGCAATTAGTATTAAAATCTATTCGATTTTCAAAGTAGTGACTAAAGAGAATTGGAACTCTGGTTGATTCATCACTACGTTAAGAAAAAAGCAATTTTGACGATGAAAAATGAAAAATTTCATCTATTCGTGAACAAGAGATTAAAGAAAGACGTTTTGAACCACTGTCTTCTGATCGTCAGAGGCATATCTTTCTTCTTCAACAGCACGACAGCCCCATGATTGGTCAAGGCTTTCTGCCAGATTCCGAAACAAGAGACGATGTTTTTTCCTTTTATGGAGTAGGGTTGTCAATTCCACGCCCAATGCTCTGCAGTCATGGTAATAATAGACAGAGACCTGCAGTTTAAAGTGAATTCCGAATCACTACAAACATACGAGGCACTCCGTGTGAGTACCGAGTGCCAGAGCGCTAGTCACTCAGCCATCATGCTCCTTTATCATTCTTAGACAATTAAAATTTCATTCAAAACGACGCCAATGATTAAAGTCTCTGAGATATAGACTTTAAATATAGAGATACACTGAAGTGACAAAAGTCATGGGATACCTCTTAATATCGTGTCGGCCCTCCTTTCGCCCGGCGAAGTGCAGCAACTCGACGTGGCATGGACTCAACAAGTCGTTGGAAGTCTTCTGCAAGAATATTGAGAAATGCTGTCTCGATAGACGTCCATAATTGTGAAAAAGCGTTGATGGTGTAGATTTGGGCACTAACAGACCTCTCGATGATGTCCCATAAATGCTCGATGGGATTCATGTCGGGTGATCTAGGTGGCCAGATCATTCGTTGGAATTGTCCAGAATGTTCTTCAAACCAATCGCGAACAGTTGTCGCCCGGTGACATGGCGCATTGTCATCCATAAAAATCCCATCGTTGTTTGGGTACATGAAGTCCATGAATGGCTGCAAGTGATCTCCAAGTAGCTGAACATAAGCATTTCCAGTCAATGTTCGGTCCATTCGCACCAGAGGACCAAGTCCATGCCATGAAAAAACAGCCCACACCATTACGGAGCCACCACCAGCTTGAACAGTGCCTTGCTGACAGTTTGGGTACATGGCTTCGTGGGGTCTGCGCCACACACGAACCCTACCATCAGCTCTTACCAACTGAAATCGTGACTCATCTTACCAGGCCACAGTTTTCCATTTATCTAGGGACCAACCGATATGCTCACGTGCCCACGAGAGTCGCTGCAAGCGATGTCGTTCTGTCAGTAAAGGCACTCGAGTCGGTCTTCTGCTGGAATAGCCCAAGAAAGCCAAATTTCTCCGCACAGTTCTAACAGACAAGTCCCTTGTACGTCCCACATTGATTTCTGCGGTTAATTGACGCAGTGTTGCTTGTCTGTTAGAATTTACGACTCTTTTCAGACGTCGCCGGTCTCGGTCGTTAAGTGCAGGCGGTCGACCACTGCGCTGTCCATGGTGGGATGTTATGCCTGAAATTTCATACTCTCGGCACATTCTTGACACAGTGGATCTGGGAATGTTGAATTCCCTAACGATTTCCGAAATGGCATGACCCATGCGTCTAGCTCCAACTAACATTCCACGTTCAAAGTCTGTTAATTCCCGTCGTGCGGTCTTCATCACGTCAAAACCTCTTCACATGAATAACTTGAAGAGAAATGAAAGCTCTGCGAAAGCACTGCGCATTTATACCTGTTCCACACGATGCTACTGCCATCTGAAAATTTGCTTATTGCTATCCCATGACTTTTGTCACTTCAGTGTATAAAATAATATTAAATATAAACGGATATAAAATTATAATAACTATAAATATAGAGACAAAATCATCTTATATTTAAATATAGGGACAAAATAAGTGTTGGCACACAAATATTATACATAAAAATTATCAGAACAGGATGAGTACTGTTATATATATTTATAGTGTGTGTGTGTGTGTCCAATTCGTTACTTCGTTACAATTCGTTACAATTTTCTGGGTCCAATTCGTTACCTAATGGTAACTAGAATACCAATTGAATCCAGTTTATTTCATGGTATGTACACTGAATCATAACTTAGAAGTAACAGGATAATTTTTAAGATTTTTGTCTATTCAGCATTCAAATGTTCGGCAATTACTCTGGAAATATTACTCTCCGTTATGTTATTCGAGCCTATATGTAATGGATGTGGTCTGCTGAGAGGATCGCATTACGATGAAATAAATGACCTGTGTTTCCATAATAAGTTGTTCGATAAACTAACAGACACATTGATCATATGTTAATAAATTCAAAATATTAGCATCGGTAAAAATATTTTAAATAAGAGGACTTGTCTTTATTATTTTACATTTTAAATCCCCTTTCTAAACTTATTATCTAATCAACAAAGTATATTCTCTTTTGTATTACAATTTAAATAATAAATTTCCCAAAAAGTGAGAAATCAAAGCAGCACTAACGTGCATTTATATTTGATTTGATAAATTCGTATGTGACTCAGTTAACCCATAATTTAGAAGCAGACTATTACCTTAATTAAGAGAACGGTTGAGTTAATTATAGATATCTGCGTCAGTAACTTCATCCTCTGTAAAACCAATTTCCCTCCACGCAGAGCCCGCTCCTAAATCGAGCATCGTAAACGAACTTTAAAATTAATTGTTCCATTAATTATGATTGTTACATATCTCGCTTAGATAATTCACTTAAAACACACAAGCTATCGTTTGATTTAGGGAGATGCGTCTTATTAGTACTTAATCATCCCAAGAATGGATACTTCAAAACGTTCTGTTTTTCGAAAAGACTTAAATTTATAAATAATACAACATTCTTTAGAAGATGGGAGAATTTAGACCTCTTAATTAAATCTAGTACCCATGTGTTAAAATATAAATTAGGGGATTAAGACGTGTTAGCTCATTTCATCCATTCTCCGTGATAAATGGTGCTTCTGAAGACATTTTATTAAACTTATAAGCCATCGTCTATATACAGAGCAAGAATAATTTTCTCCAATTAATGAGGCAGTTTAAGTAAATCGCTTTGCAGTTAATTAATTAATATTAGTTAAAATGTATATTTTATTATTTATTATTAATTATTTTGTATTATATTATTTAGCATTTGAATAATTTTTCTTTGTTGAAAATTTGAGGAATTAAAAATTATTTTCGGATAACAGGTAAAACTTTTTTTTTCTTTAGCATCTGAGGATTTTATACAAATAATCGTTAAATATTTGTGCATGTTTATATCATAGAATAATCTGAAGAAATAAAAATTATTTTAGGATAACATGTAAACAGGTTTACAGGCTTATGCGTGTGTAAATAAAGCTGTGAGTTCTCAACCTGTTTCAAGTATCTCAATTCAATCACGCCCAGTTACAATCTGGTTGCCCAATTTGCACACTACAATGTAAAATAAATCATAATGCTATATAGTTATTTAAATTTTAATAAAAAAAAATGTAATGGCTTGATCGTTTTCCTTTTCCTTCATTTGCTGTAAGTTTGAATAAGTCCAATTTGATAAGTCCAATTTGTCCAATGACGCGAAAAATTGTGTTTGATATACGACTTGCATGCATCAAAATTTTTTTCAAATGATATCATAAAATTTTCATAAAATTACCTCTCCTAACAAACCATAATAGCATTGTCTGAAATGAACAGACAATATCACATTTTCGAAGCATCCTAAGAAAGACTCAGAAGCAAATTTCTTAAGAGAGATTTTTAGAAAACTTCGAATATGTTGATGGCTAACTAGTTCCAGTAAGAAAAATTCAATTCAATTAAATTAAAAATTAAATTCTGTAAATTTTAATGGTTGCATATATTTTATGTAACTACTTTTATATTAATAATGGCTGACTTTATATTTTATACAGTCTCATAAATGCATACTATGCTAATAAAAATAGGATTTATTTTAATGAGAAAGGATTGATCATTTTCCTTTTATTTCATATGTGAAGAATTCACTTGCTATAAATTCATGGATTTCGAAAAGATTAAAGAGTATACTGATATACCACTTATTATTTTTGTTTTTATTAACGTCACATGATATCAGAATCTGTATACGTAATTTTGGGATTTTAACAAAATAAACGTGGTTTCAGACATTTTGTTCTTCTTGGTGGGCAAAAGCCATCTGAACTATTGGCTGATTTTTAGACATGATTCTGGATTTTATGCCATCCACCAATCATGACAATTAAAAATGACTCATTTAATGAAATGCATAAAAATATGCTTTGTGGAAAAGTAATAATATAGAATAATCTTTTTTCGCAATAAATTAATTATTGTGAAGCCTAAAAATTCATATTTTTAAATGCAAATTTATTTAATTATATTTAAAAGATTTAATCCATTTCGAATTTATTATTTTTTTCCATAAAGTACAATCCAGGGATGCCTAGACTTCATTTAAATTTAAAATATATTTTGTTTTGCAAGAATTGTAGAAAATTTTGAGTTAAAACAAAAATAATAATTTGCATTCCAGAAAAAATACTTAGATACAGGGTGATCATAATTCAAGTCCCACTTTCAAAATGCTGTAAAAAAACCACTCGTCAAAATGAGTTCAAATTTGAACTGAAGATAATTGTAGAAGAGAGAAACGGTACGGTATCAAAAAAGTGCAAAAGTGTATTATTAGATGGCGCTGTAAGCCGCATAAAGAAAATGAATTCGGCTGTCAGTGATATTTTGAATCGAAATGACAACGAATTTGGCGTGAGTTGCACAGTAAATCAACTGTAGTGTTCAATGTGTTTGATTGCTTCGTTTTTTGACAGAAAAAGTGACTTCCATGTCTGACAGTTGTGACACTGTTAGTGGAAAGCCCATCCACCACAGCAAGGTCATACCAAATTGGATGGGAAAAATCGGTGGAACTTTTTTTGGTGCCCTACCTTTTTCCACCTTCTTCAAGTATCGTCAGTTCAAATTTGAACTCATTGGGACGAGTGGTTCTTTTTTTACAGCAGTTTGAAAGTGGGACTTTAATTATAATCACCCTGTACTTTGATTTATCATATTCAATTCATTATATCTTATATTATTTTGTACCATCTTTTTAAATTAATTTTTGAAAAAAGAATGAAAGAATGTAGAGAGAAAGAATGAAAGCTAATGAAAGAATATATAAACCGTTTAACATATTTTTTTAATGTATTCATATCGATTTAATTTAATTTGTATGAAATCATAAAAAGTATTTTAACAAAAACTGTCCAAATTAATTCTGCCAAAAAAAATGTATTTTAATATTTTAAGAATTATAGGCATTTCATTTTTTTAAAATTATCTTATGAAAAAGTAAATTAAACCTATCTTATCATTTTCGAAATTATTTTCAAAAATAACTTGAAAATATAAAAAAAAGTAGGACTTTGCCGTGATGGATGGGCTTTTCACTAACAGTGTCACAACTGTTGAATGACTTGGAAGCCAAAAAAACGAAACAATCAAGCACATTGAACACTGCTGATGGTTTTAATGTGCCGCTCATGCCAAATGCATTGTCATTTCGATTCGAAATAATACTGGCAGCCGAATTCACTTTCTTTATGCCGCTTACAGCCCATCTACTAATACCCTTTGGAATTTATTTTTGATGCTTTACTGTTTCCGCCTTCTTCGAGTATCTTCAGTTCTAATTTTTAACTCATTGTGACTAGTGGTGCTTTTTTACGGCATTTTGAAAGTGGGACTTTAATTATAATCGCCTTGTACTTTGATTTATCATATTCCGTTTATTATGTCTTATATTATCTTATACGATCTGTTTTAATTAATTTTTTTAAATGTAAACCGTTTAACGTATCTTTTAATAAATTCTTATCGATTTAATTTAATTTGTACGAAACCATAAAAAGCATTTTAACAAAAACTGTCCAAATTAATTCTGCCAAAAAAAAAAAATGTATTTTAATATTTTAAGAATTATAGGCATTTCAATTTTTTTTTAATTATCTTATGAAAAAGTAAATTAAACCTATCTTATCATTTTCGAAGATGTTTTCAAAAATAACTTGAAAATATGAAAAAAAGTATTTTCGAAAAAAAAAAAAAAAATGTGTTATTTTAAATTACAAGTTTCGTCTTTCACCATAAATTATAACGTTACAGAATTAGCAACAGCGCTTTATCGTTCGAGGCTGATAACAAGGAACAAAATTCTTCTTCTTTTTTTCAAAATGTTCCTTTTGAGATTTAATAAAACTCGTTCATTAACAGCAAAGAAAAAATTTAAATTCTAAGATTTATAAACTGCTTTCTTATCAGTTCCTGGAAAGGAAGTTTCTCCTCTTAGATTAATGTTCGAAATTTCCTTCGACGTGAAGCCGGTGACGTCATCTTTTAAAAAGTGATTAATCATTATTTCTTATTATAACTTGCCTATGATCTGGCAACAGATTCTTTTCAGTCTCAAAATTAATTGCGTTAGAGGGTTTTTAATCCCTTAATTTAAAAAATTCTTCCCCCTTCTATTCTTGGAAGAAGATAGAAGGCAGTTTTTAATATTCTTTTGTTGTTCTTGTTGCTGTTCTTTAAAGGATCTTTATCTCACGCAATTTTGATAAAATTGACAGCATGACATAAAGCTTTACTACCGTTGAGTTTAATCTGACTCTAATCTCTAAACACTATTTTATTTAGGAAT
>BPLQ01006276.1:0-23447 GCA_021605075.1 Caerostris darwini | reverse complement strand
GAAATAACACGTGATATCTTGGTACAGTATTTAAAAAAAAAAAAAAAAAAAACCCCGATTACATATTTTTATAGTGTAAGCGTGGGGAGCCGGATGGCTAGCATTCTGGCGCTCGGTACGCGTGGTTTAAGTTCCGGCATTGCATGGATGTGTGTAGTGGTTCGGAATCCACTTTAAACCGTAGCTCCCGGTCTAATATGACTGTACAGTATTGGGCGTAGGGTTGATAACCCTTCTGTATCGAAATCTGCCAGTAGGCAAACGACCTTGGCCCGCCATGGGGTTGTTGCGTCTATGATGATGATGATGTTAAATATGTCAACCCTGTAATTATAAACTTAGGCTTCAAATGGCGCCTGATGACCGAGTGGTTAGCGCTCTGGTGTTCAGTATCACAGGTTTCGGATTCGAGTCCCGGCGGTGCCATGAATGTGTGTAGTGGTTCGAAATCCCCTGTAAGTCGTAGATCCCGGTCTTGTAGGTTTCGTAGAGTGTCGAGGGGGTAATGTTACTCTCGCCCTAGCATATCCTCAAGCCTCAGGTGGCCCCTGGGTAATGATAAATGAGTAAGGTCGATGCAGACCTAGCGTATGGCTTAATGTTTCTGTATTACCAACTCCATTAGAAAAAAATATAGTGTAATTGTTTCTTTCCAAATACCCCACCCCTCTGGCACCTAGCGCTAGTTGTAAAACATTAGCTTATAAAAATTAAAGAAAAGAAAATTGCGGTTGTAAAATTTCTATTCTTTTTAAATTACAAAATTTAAAAAAAAACATTAATGAAACAGAACTACAAAAATTAGATATAGAAGAAACTTATCTTATAAATACACAAAACGAAAACATATTAAAAAAACATCATATCTGACAGCTATATAGATATAATGCATCTGTAACTTCAATATTCTGGCATCAAATTGGCAACAAAGTTCATTGTTATGCCAACGATTCTAAAAGGTTGCAAGATACTATATGAACATGAGCTAAATGTAGCAAATCCCCATAAAAAATCACAAACATGCTCAATGGGGTACAAGTTCAAAGAGCGTGCTGGCCAACCCTTACGCACAATAATTTGATCACTAAGGCAATTACCATCTTTCTGCATGGTCTAGGTTCATCATTATCATCTTGTACAATAAAATAATCATCAACTTCAGCTGTGTAACGTACGAACACTTGAACCAAGAATGTCATCTCTATATAACTGAGCATTAACGATACTTCTTGGAAAGATATACAGATCAGTGCAGCCATGATAAGATATACCTGCCCACACACTTACACAGAACCCACCAAATATGTCTCTTTCATAGATATGAAATGGATAATAGCGGGTATCAGTTAGCCCAACAAACTTTTTTGGCCACACTGCTAACAAAATCTGGACTCATCAATAAAGAGTACAAACCTTCATTGATGAAGGCGGGTCCAGCTAATTCCTTCCTTTCATTGGCATGGTGTGAGGTACACACAATGCGGAACGTCTGAAGTCGTGTTCATAAAGGTTTGGTTTAGTCTGTCGCTCTACGATCACTTTGTGCACACTTTGGGCTAATTAAACCGGGACCTACAGCTTAGCGTGGATGCCGAACCACTCACAGACATCCATGCCCCCGCCAGGATTCGAATCTGCAGCCTGGGGTACCAAAAGCCAGAGAGCTAGCCAATTGACCATTAGGCCGCCTTGCTGTGTGGATTTCATTCTAATGTCATAGAGGCTTGAAAACAATCAGGTTTGGTTTGGTTTGGTTTGTCTCTCTACAGTCATTTTTGCACACTTTGGGCTAAGTAAACCGGGACCTACAGCTTAATGTGGATGCCGAACCACTCACAAACATCCATGCCACCGGCAGGATGCGAACCTGAAGCCTGTGATACCAAAGGCATGAGCGCTAGGCAAATTGGCCATCATGCCATTGTCCAGACAGGGATGACGAGAACTAGTGAGCCAGTGTCGCTAACCTATTATAAACCGGTTTGTCTTAATGCGAGCAAAACCCACGGGGTGAGTTATCTGTCTCGGCTCTGCTCCGACCAGAGTTGGTTTCTTATCAAAGGAATTCTCGGGGTTGCTATTGCCGACTAGCTGTCATTCACAGTCAGAAATAACGTGGCTTGCTGCTAGTGGTCAGATAGAAACACTCGGAAGGAGATCAACTCGCTTCTGTCGTACTCTAGTTTGGAAAGCAAACCTCCTCCGAGTAGCTTTTGTTCAGCTTTGAGTTGAGTTGAGTTTTTGTTTTGTTTCTTGAAGCCACAGTTGATTAGACTTTGTAGTAATTGCTGCATGAGAAGATCTGAGATTGGGTTTAAGTAATTATTCTGTGTCCTTATAATTCTAGGTTTTCTTTGGCCGTACATAGAATCATTTAATTTTAATCATTAAGCATTTAAATATATTACTTCGAAAAAAAAATATCTACGGTTTTTAATATTACCGGTAAAAAATGCCCGTGATATTTATGCTATTAATAAAAGGGGTTCTTTGCATTCGTGGCATTCGCCTTAAAAGGAGTTCATATAAAAATAATAAATAAATAAATTAAATTAAAATAAATTAAATTGTATTGTATTTTTGAAAAATTTAGAACACCTATATTAAATATAAAATCTCTACCTTGCATTGCATCTAGCAATTTTTTTTTTTTTAAATATATTTATATTTTTGATATTAGATCCGGGCCTACGGCTTAAGGTGAATTCCAACCACTACAAATATCCTTGGCGCTGCCGGGGCACGAGCCCGAAACCTCTGGTACCGAGCACCAGAGCATTAGTCACTCGACCATCAGGCCTATCAAAATTCTAATGCATTTATAAAACATTAACTACGATTTTAAGATTACTTATTTTAAAATTACTAGAAATCGTTGTGTTTCAATAAGGAATTCGGTTTAATATGGAATTCCCATACTTATGCCGGGAAGAGAATACTGAAAGTACTTGCATTGGGGTTCGATGAGCTGAGTGCTATTTGGGGATGTTCGTTCTAAATTGTGATATTGCCTCAGAGATGAACTTTGATCCGCAGAAGTAGTATTCCCATACTAAAGTGGTCGACAAACTGTGAGAACGTTGGGCAACACTTAGAAATATAAATGACTCCACATTGAAAGAAAAAAAATTTAATATTCTCCATTCTCCTATTAATTAGTATAGAATAATCAAAAAAACTGTTTCAAAAACTGTGAATATACAATGAATTTCGATATAATTTCGATTAATCAATTTCTATATATAAGAAATAATTAATGATTATTAATTATATGAAACAATCTTTACATGCTTTAAAATTCAATAGTTTTATAACAATAATTTGTATAATTTAACATAGTAACTTTAAAATGAAATTTAATGTTATTAACTAATTCATTTTTTAATTAAGTAATACAATTTTTATCTTCTATCACTTGAATGACATCCCCTTTTTAAAACTTAGTTACCTATTCCATGATCTCTACAACGGGTTTACTGGCCGTTGGTATCCCAGGCTTCAGGATCGAATCCTGGTAGGAAATCAGGATCGAATCCTGGTCCGAAATCCACGGTAGGTCCCGGTCTGTTTAGCCCTCGTGTGCACAAGATGACAGTAGAGCGACAAACAAAACCAAACTACAACGGGTTTAAACTAACACATCATTCAATAAGTCTCCTGTGTTGCTAAGAAAAACAATTTTTTTTTAGAAATTCGACTTATTTGTCAACATACTCTCCTTCAAGAGTGATACAAGAGTTTATTCTAACTTTCCTCTAACTTTTCGATGCCTTTTTTTGTAAAACGATTTGTCTTTGCTCTCAAAACAGGCCTCAGTTTTGTGAATCACTTCTTCATATGAGCCAAATTTCTTTCCTTGGAGCATTTTTTTTATGCCTGCAAAAAGCCAATAGTCGCTGTGGGCCATATCTGGAGAGTATAGTAGGTGGGAAAGCAATTCGAAGCACAATTCATTCAATTTAACCATGATTTTCATCGACTTGTGACACAGGGCATTGTCTTGGTGAAACAGCACTTTTTTTTTCTTTCTTAATTTCTACAATCAATGTAATAATAATGACATGTAATATTCGCTATTGATACTTTTATCCTTCTCAAGATAGTCGATGAATGAAATATCATGCGTGTCCCAAAATACGGATGCCATAACCTTGCCTGTTGGTTTTTGAGTTTATGCTTGCTTCGGACGACTTTCACCGGCTGCTGTCCACTCTGCTGACGATCATTTTGATTCAGGTGTGTAGTACTGGATCCATGTTTCAACCATTGTCCCATACTGACGCAAGAAATCCTTTTTATCTTATTTGAACAGCTCCAAACAGCGGTCTGAATCGTCGATGCTTTGTTGTTTTCGGTCAGGCGTGAGCAAACGCTGCACCCACTTCGAAAACAACTTAAGGATCGTTCCCACCGAGGCGTGAGGCGGCGACGCGTCACGCGGCAGGGAAGAAAATTTTTTCGACCCGTTCACACAGAAAAGTCAGAAATCGCTTTACTCCTAGTGAAGTTCCAGTTGCTTCTACTAGATGACAGATCTACTATTGGCTCAATCCAAGTCACATGACGCGGCAAGCATTTGAGAGTTGAAAGTTGGTCAACTCGAAGCGGTGGATTTCAACCGGCTTCAGGCGAAGGCGGTGAGGCTAGTGATTGGTCAACGTTTCACACTTCAACGCCTCACGCCTCGGTGGGAACGAGCCTTTAAGCATGCTCAAATTTTCGTGTGAAATTGTAAGCAAACTACCTTCTGATATCTTTAAGGTTTCAGCTATCTCATGCAACTTCACTTTAAGGTCCTTAAAAACTATTTTGAACTTTTATTTTTATTTTTCAGGAACAACTGCCGATTTTGAACTACCAGAACATTCAGTATCATCGGTGTTTGTACGACCGCGTTTAAGTTCATTATATCAGTCAATAACACTGTTTGGCTTCAACTGTATTTTTCCCCATCCCAAAATCCTGATGACCAATTGACTAGCACTCTAGCCTTTGGTACCACAGGTTTCAGGATCGAATCCTGGCTGTGGCATGGATGTTTGTGAGTGGGGTTCGGAATCTACGCTAAGCTGTAGGTCCCAGTCTGTTTAGCCGGTCTAACAAAATGACCGTTGAGCGACATACCATCCGAAAACAATGTTTAATCAACACATGAAATTCTTTTTTATCCATTGTTTTGAAAATTACAAAACTGGGGTCACTGAAAGCACTTTAACCTGTAAACTAATTATCAGAACGTCATGAAATATTTACATGTATGGTTTGAAGAATGCCATTATCTAAAAATCAGATGGGTCTGTCAACATTGCGGCCATATATGTGTCAGACCGGAGACTTATTGAGTGACATGTTATTATGAAAGATATAAGACTATAAATATATATTGTTCCGTTCGTCTTGTGGGACTTGTATTGTTTTTTTATATATTTGCTACTTTTGCATAGCCTTTTCAAAAATGCGCCATAAATATTATTGTAATATTAATGTTTTGGAAGATTATGCTTATAACGAGACAGTAATTAGAGTCTAATATTCCCAGCAATAAAATATAGATAATTATTTTACTGAAATAAAAATTTTTTCGATTTTCAACATAACATCTTTATTAACATCATCAACATAACATCTTATTTAAAACATCTAGATAAATCTCTATTAAGATGAGTTTTTTGATTTAGCTTGCTACCATGTACTTTGAATCACAATAGATCTTTTTTAACAAAGACGATAGGTATTAAACATTTTCGATCAAAAGCATCCTCCAAAGCATGCAATGATAATAATCATACAATCATCCAAAATTATCAGTTATCATCAAATTATCGCTACTTAATTGCTTCTTCTTATAACTACTACTTATAGTATACTCAAAATAGAGCTTGAATGGCGGAGTGGCGGAGCGGCCTGAATGGCGCTCGGTACCATAGAGTTCGAATCTCGGTGGGGGCATGGATGTTTGTGGTGGTTCGGAATCCACTTTAAACCGTAGGTCCCGGTCTAACAGGATCGTAGAGCGTTGCGGGGGAATAGTTACTCCCCGTCCGTGACTTATCTTCAGGCTACACGAGCCCCCTTGGTAATGCTAAGTGAGTAACATCGGTGCGGCGCTTGCCTTAAGGCATCAAAACAGCTGTCTAAGTGTTAGCCAGCTGCATTAGAACAAAAAAAAAGTATACTCAAAATTATTACTACCTAAAATTATCTCTACTCACTTCACATCAAATTACCTTTAGAAAAATTTGGAATCTGTTTACATTAACGAATGGAACTTAATTCAAATGTTTTTAGAAAATGAATTATAAGAATCTTGTTTTATTTTGTGAACAAGAATGACTTTTATTCTTAAACTATATCCAATTTTCCACAAAACAGTCCACGACTATCGCCCCAACATTGTTTGTCAAGCCCTGTCAATTACAAGGTTAATTTTTCAAATTATGGACTTCACAAATTAGAAATCAGTTTTAATCGGGTGTTTCAGTGGTTTACGGTATTTTGCATTTAACAGTTTATAATTCTTTCCGTTCGAACTATTTCCTACGTTCGGGTCTTGGAAATCCAAAGAAAAAAAATATCCTTCCCCTTCACCCCCCCCAAGTCTATTATAGAACGATACTATTCAAAAAATACCTTAGTGACAAAAGACGCATGATCTGGTTTGGAGTAGGTACGTCATTTTGTGCACATGAGGGCTAAACAGACAGGTAAATACACTTTAACGTGGATTCCGAACCACTTACAAACATCCATTCCACCACCAGGATTCGAATTTCAAGCCTGTGGCACCGAAGGCCAGAGCGCTAGCCACTTGCCAATCAGGCCTGCAAAAGACATCACACATTCAAAATAGTGACCGCTCAAAGCAATTTGTGGAATCGACTTTAAACAGTAAGTCTCAGTCTAATATGACTGTTGGGCGTTGGGCTCACATCCTTATCACGGAAAAGAAAACATCTGATTGTTGTGGAATCTACCAGTAGGCTCAGATAGTCATGGTCTAACATGGACTGTAGTGCTGGGGAGTTAGTTAGTTTGTCAGAAATTTGCTATTTGGTGGTCACCCACCCAAAAGAAAACATCTTTTCTTTTAAAAAGGATGTAGTGCTGGGAGTTAGTTAGTGAGTGTTGTTGTGGGCAGGAGTGAGTGTTGTTGTGGTTACTAATCCTCCTGGTGCAGGAAAGCGTAATAGGAGCGCTAAGGGTAAATATGCGGCTTCAATTTAGATGAGGAATCACGGGGCTGAAGACTGACTAAATCTCAAGACAACGCTCTACGATCCTATCAGACCGGGGCCTACGGTTTAAAGTGAATTGCGAATCACTACAAACATCCATGGCACCACCGAACCCGAAACCTGTGCACCAAGCATCAGACACTCGGTCATTTAGGCCCGGAGTGAGTGATGGGAGGAAATAACAGCGGTTAATACATCTTTTAAAATCTGTCTTAATTTTTTTTTCATTTTAATGCAACTGTCAAACCCTTAGACAATTGTCTTTGATGCCTTAAGTCAAGCGCTGCACCGACATTACTCGCTTAGCACTACCGAGGAGGTGCATGTAGCTTGAAGATAAGCTACGGACGCGGAGTAATAATAATCCCGCAACTCTCATGTTAGACCGGAACCTACGGTTTAAAGTGGATTCCGAACCCCTACAAACATCCATGGCATCGGAGGGTCTAGAACCCGAAACCTGTGATGCCGAGGGCCAGAGCGCCAGCCACTCGGCCATTCAGACCCTTAAGTTTATTGTTGAATCGCAAAATTTAAATACAGAAATTTAAATGCAGCTAATTTTCCTCAAATTCCTAGGTTATTTTTTTCGAGGGGTACTCTTAACCATTTTTCTGAAAGAAACGCTGAACTCGACCCTTGATGGCATTCTATAGAATATATTGAATGTGGACTTCAATTTTTATTAAATGTACTAATTTTGCCACGTATCAAACGAACGCAAACATTTCTAGTTGTGGTCTTAATCAACTATATGTTGTTACTTATTCCACTTGGTAGACATCTAGACCAAGATCGTGTACTCATGGTTGAAGGAAAGGGGGCAGCTTCTGTTGTGATGGAGCACTCGTAGGTAGAAATCTGACTTGGCTCCGTGAAGCTCTACAGTCATAGGAGACCAAGACCTATGGTTTAAAGTGGATTCCGAACCGATTTACAAACATCCATGTCACAGCCAGGACACGAACCCGAAACCTGCGGCACCAGGGCCAGACACTTGGCCATCCAGACTTCAATCAACTATCTGCTGTCACCTTTGGATCCCAATTGATTTCATATAATAATTCAATTAATAATTAATAATTTCAATAATAATTAATAATTTCATATAATAATTCAATTTGTGGAATCCACTTTTTTTTTTCCAGGTCTCTGAATAAGTTGTCTTTACTTTCACTTTACGATATACATTAGATCACTTGTGTGCATTCGAATTTTTCTCTAACCCTTTTACTAATAATTTTTAACCTATTTAACTACAAAAATTGATCCAAATATTTGATCACTTTTTAAATTCAAGAAATTTTATCTTTCTCTGTTCTATAGATCACTTTTTAATGTAAACCACTTTTGTAACAAAATGAAGTCCACAGACCATCGTTCTATTGAAAGGAAGATCCCAGATCCCCTTCTCAGAATTATATTGTTTAATGCTTAAAATAAAATCCTACTTAAAAAATTTACATAAAATATGATCGGTTTGACTTTTTCCTGGCCATATTAAATAGTAATAAAATATACGATCAGAGTAATTCAAATTTTATTACTAAAAACTTACCAGTGCGAATATTGATATTGGTAATTAACTATTATGAGATAAAAAAACTATTCTTATTGATAATTACAAATACCAATATATTCATAATTTATTGAATATATTCATATGACAAATGCTAAATTTAATATGTGGATAATTTTAATTTAATTAGAAATGAAAATCGTGATTTCTTTTATTACTAAAAACTTGTCAGTGAGAAGAATAATATCGATTATTAACTATTACGTGATAAAATAATATTACTTTTATTTATAATCACCCATATCAATATATGTCAAATTTATTGCATATATTCATATGACAAATAGTAAATTTAAATTGAGGATAATTCTAATTTAATTATGAAAATAAAGATCATGATTTCTTTTATTACTAAAAATTTGTTAGTGGGAATATTGATATTATTTATTAATTATTATGTGGTAAAAAACTATTATTTCTATTCATAATCACAAATATCCTTATGTATTCATATGACAAATGGAAAATTTAATTTGAGATAATTCTAATTATAAAAATAAAGATCATGATTTTTTTATTACTAAAAGCTTTCAGAAAACTAAAGAATATTGCTAAATTATGAATATTATTAAGGAATAAAAATGATAAAAATAAAATAAAAAAAAGAATAAAAATGATAAAATGATAAAAATAATAAAATGAAATAATAAAAATGATAAAAAAACTATTATTTCTATTCATAATCACAAATATCCTTATGTATTCATATGACAAATGGAAAATTTAATTTGAGATAATTCTAATTATAAAAATAAAGATCATGGTCTTTTTTTTTTTTTTTTATTACTAAAAGCTTTCAGAAAACTAAAGAATATTGCTAAATTATGAATATTGTTAAGGAATAAAAATGATAAAAATAAAATAAAAAAGAAATAAAATAAAAATGATAAAAATGATAAAAATAAAAATAAAAAATGAAATAATAAAAATGATAAAAAAACTATTATTTCTATTCATAATCACAAATATCCTTATGTATTCATATGACAAATGGAAAATTTAATTTGAGATAATTCTAATTATAAAAATAAAGATCATGATTTTTTTTTTTTATTACTAAAAGCTTTCAGAAAACTAAAGAATATTGCTAAATTATGAATATTATTAAGGAACAAAAATGATAAAAATAAAATAAAAAAAAGAATAAAAATGATAAAAATGAAATGATAAAATGATAAAAATAATAAAATGAAATAATAAAAATGATAAAAAACTATTGTTTCTATTGGCAATCACAAATATCAATATGCATTCATAATTTATTTCTTATATTCATATGACAAATGGCAAATTTAATTTGAGGATAATTCTGATTTAATTATGAAAATAAAGATCATGATTTCGTTCTCGTTCATTCTCGTGAAATCCCTGTATCAAATCCATGGACTCCTCAGAGGATTCCGCAGATTATCTTTATTAATAATAATATTACGAATTATCATATTTAATTATGAAAATAAAGAACAGGATTTCTTTTAGTACTAAAAACATGCCAAGACGAATATTGATATTGTTTATTAAGTATTATGTGATAAAAAGAACTATGTCAACGGCTATACCAAGCTGAATATACCGGTTCTCGTTAGATCACCGAAGTCAAGCATCATTGGGCGCGGTCAGTACTTGGGTGTGGGACCATCTGGGAACACCGCGTGCCGTTGGCATTCACAAATTTGGGACCTGAATGGCAGAGTGTCTAGCGCTCTGGCGCTCGGTGCCACAGGTTTCGGGTTCGAATCCCGGTGGTGCCATGGATGTTTGTTGTGGTTCGGAATCCACTTTAAGCTGTAGGTCCCTGTCTCCTATGACTGCAAGAGCGTCACGGAGAAAAAGTCAGACTTCTACCTACGGGGTGCTCCATCACAACAGAAGCTGCTTCCTTCCCCTTCAATCATGAGTACGTATGGGCTCGTGGGCTTGGCCAGCCAAGTGGGATAAGAAACAACAACAAACAACAAAATAACTATTATTTCTATTGATAATACCAAATACCAATATACACTCAAGAGCCAAAACATAATGACCACCTGTCAATAACGAGTTGGCCCACCTTTGGCGCCCAACACAGCTTCAACCCGCCTTGGCATGGATTAATACCACCACTTAATACCAGTTAAATACCACTTCCACCTGATCACGTGCCTTCCAGGTCATCCAGGCGAGTTCACTGCAAAATGTAGGGGTGGTCATAATTTTTGGCTCTTGAGTGTATATTCATTTGACATATGACAAATTTAATATGATCGTACTTTATGAGGATAAATTATGAATTATCTTGATAATTCTAATTTAATTATGAAAATAAAGATCATGATTTCTTTCTAGTCATATCTCGTGGACTCGCTGTACCAAGTCCACGGATGGTGCGCAGACCCTTGGTTAAAAACTCGTATTAAATCATTGTATTATCGCACATCGAAATCTTTTATCTTTTTCATGTAGTATTATTTATTCTTTATTAGATTTTAAATATATATTATAATAACATGAGTTATTAATACTAATATGATGGACAACTTGAAATCTTTTTTTTTCTTTATACAGTCCACACTTATATGAGGCCTGTATTTTCGCAGGACTATGCTTTTGAGTTTCATTATGGAAATTGGTAATACCATGCTGTAAAAACCCTTTTGCAATCAATCGAACTTTACACCGGATTTCCTGCCTTATCTTTGCTGATAAACTAGAGTCGTCTGGCTGTTCATTTGGGACAGAGTAAACAAAAATTGCAACTCGGAAGGTCACAGTCTCTTTGAGATCGCACATATTTCTTGAAAAAAAATTTATCTCGCAAAAATTCCTCTTAATCGTTTGACACGGGGACACAAATAACGAAAAAAATATTTGTGTGTTTAAGTAAAATAAATTGTTTATGTAATGTTTTTTTAACTTGTAACAAACCTTAGTTTGAAGTGAAAAATTTATTTTTGAAGAGAAGTTTGTACCGAATATTGTTTTAGATCAGTGGGGCATTGATGTTGATTATTAGGTCTCATGTGTTCTCTTTTGATTCATTGGTGGTCCGCTTTAGCATGTGTTTATTTACATAATCATACAATAGGTAATTTTTAAAAATTGCAAGGAATTTAGTAAAAAATCTAATTTCAATGTAAAAATTGCATTTGTTAATAATTTGAATTTATAATTTAATGCTAATATTTGAGGTTAATGTTATTTTCAACAATCACTCATAGAAAGGCAGCTACATTTATTTAATAATTTTTCTAAACTTTATCCAGAAAAAGCCTGTATAGCATAGACTGAATTCATAGAATGGCAAAAAATATGAATATGCTGAATATAATTCTTCAATTATAATTTTATAATTATATTGATAAAAAATAGTAATAATTCATTTTTTTGTGACAATCTATGGATCTCGTGATCCATTTATGTATGCCACCATATGATTTGGTTTGTCGTTGTATGGTCATTTTGTGTACACTTTGGGCTAATTAGACTGGGGCCTACAGTTTAAGGTGGATTCCGAACCACTCACAAATATCCATGCCTCCGTCAGGATTCCAACCTGAAGCCTGTGGTACCAAAGACCAGAGAGTTGATGAGGAGAGGACTTTTAAGGAAAATTACCTGGCATTTGAGTATCAAATGGGAGAAAGCCAGAAAATTTTCACCAGGTAGCCTGACTATAGATATGAGTGGCTTTGCAAAATCGACACATCATTATTAAACCTGTAATAAATGCCGTCAACTGATTCAAATTTGAGTTCATTCGACTCGTGGCTCAGTGTTAACATGAGCTGCTGACGAGCATTAGGGGTGAGATTCAATCCACTGGCGGCATTGTTGTAACCACTGTTTCAAAAACGAGGAACCTCGATGGCGTTTGGGATGTTCAGCATCTTACCTCATTAGTCGGAATACCTGGTGGGAGTTTTTCGGGTTTTCTTCCATACGATACTCATGCAGCGTAATTCCCTTTTAAGTCCTCCCAGAAGGCACTACCCTACTACTTAAGCAACACGGAGCCCAATCAGACCTCTACCTACGGGTGCTCCTTCACAACAGAAGCTGCCCCCCTTCCCTTCAATCATGAGCAGACTATTCATGGGCTATTCGCCCCGCGCTGCCATCTTGCTGAGGATTAGTTACAACAACCAATTCGATCCCTCTATCAGCTAGCGGCACATTTTACTACAAAGCTACGATCGCGTATTGTAAGACGTTGTCAATTAAAAACTCGCTGGCTTCCTTGTGAACGAACATTCTCATAGACGAATATTAATAAATTGAAAAACTGAAACCATTTGATGAATAATTTTAAATAAATTTTGCACCTATTGCAACAAACAAGTAATATAAAGTCAATTCCTACTTTTTTATCACTCTGTTGCAGAAATTCCTTTATAAATAATTTTCATTCATTTTGTAAAGTTTATCTGGCGCCATCTATTGGTAGATACATGCAACTTAAATCTAAAAAAAACTAAAATTAATTAATTAAATTTAATTACTGAATTAATATTTGAAAAAACTGCATTAACATCCAGCGTCATCCACTACAAGTTAAAAAAAAACTGTATTTGAACTTGAGTGGATGAATAGAAAGTATTTTAGGAACGATTGAAAATTTGAACAAGATATATATATAGGGAGAGTGTGACCTAATAGAAGGAATTGAATAACGAATAAAGAATTGAAACAGTGTGTTTAATCCTCAGTGTCCTGCAGTGCGGGATGCGCGTCCCATGAGTAATTTACTCATGGATGGAAGGAAGTGGGCAGCTTCTGTTGTGATGGAGAACCTGTAGGTAGAAGTATGACTTGGTTTTGTGACTCTCTTGCTGTCATATGAGACCGGGACCAACGGCTTAAAATGGATTCCGAACCACTAAAATCATCCATGGCACCGCTGGGACTCGAACATGAAACCTGTGGCACCGAGCTCCAGAGAGGTAGACATTCGGCCATTTAGATCCATTGAAACAGTTGCCTCATCAAAGTTTTACACATTCAACTTTACTTTTTATAATTTTATGTGTAATAACATGGAAAATCCGAGTAAAATAAATATTATTTGATATTTGATGCATAAATTTAGATATTCTTTTTATAATGATTTTTCGTAAGTCATAATGAATATCAACAGCTTTTGGTCTTAAAATAAGAGATTTATGCTTTGGTATCACAGTGAATCTCAACTGGCTTTGGTCTTAAAAAAATAAGACATTTATGGTTTGATATCACAATGAATCTCAACTGATTTTGGTCTTAATTGCTTTCATACATTTATGGTTTCCTATCACTTATAATAAGTACAACATTTCTTAAAAACAATATTAAATTAACTGACTCTATAATGTATGACAGTGAAGAACTTCTTAACAACATCGCTAAGGATTGCGAGTCATTTAAAAAGAAATAATTTATTTTGAAAACTCAACTAAACATCAGATGAATTCTGAAAACTAATCGCTATCCTAAATACGAACAGATCCCATCAAATTTGAGCTTTTTCAGGTTCTGCTCTTGGTTGTTGAGTAAATAAGCCCTAATAACCACTATCAATAAGCCCCTGAATTGTTGTTAAGCTTACTTCAATCTCTAAAGCGTATAAATCGGAGTGAATGGTTTCTAATTCATTACACTACTTGCTATACCGACTGAGAGTCATTAATGCATCATTACTCCAGCTTCACTATGACCCGATCGTTTAACGTGCCATCTTGAGATATCTTGGTCCCAAATTTGCAGCCATTGAAGCACGATGACTATACGTAGCCTGGTAATGTGCGCAAAACTGCTTGCAAATAGACCAATTATTATTGATGGTACGCGTTGCAGACCTTACTTTCATAAATGTGAAGACTCAATAGGGATTATAACAGTGCGTGTATGAGTGACTCATTTGAACAGTCGAATTGTTTAATGAGAATTTTCTTGGTTACTTTTCAACCGACATGGAAAATGAGAAAGATCATCCTTGATAGTGCAATATGTAAGCGATATCTTCCTTCGTCCTCTATATGGTATATGATATGGAATCTAAAATCTTTTTTGTTCTAATGCAGCTGGCAAACACTTCAGACAATTGTCTTTTATATCTTAATGCAAGCGCTGCACCGACCTTACTCACTTAGCACTGCCCAAGAGGTGCGTGTAACTTGGAGATAAGCTCCGGACGCGGTGTAACAACAGCCCCGCAACGCTCTACGTTCCCGTTAGACTAGGACCTATGGTTTAAAGTGGATTCCTAACCACTACAAACATCCATGGCACCTCCGGGACTCGAACCCGAACCCTGTGGTTCCGAGCTCCACAGCGCTAGCCATTCAGGCCCTAAGTCGAATTGTTTAGTGGGAATTTTCATGGTTTTTTTAAAACCAACATGGAAATGAGAAGTATCATCCTTGGTAGATTAATCGGTAGGCGATGTCTTCCTCCTTCCCCTATGTGATATACGATACAGGATCTGAAATCATTGGAGGAAAAAAATAAAACGTTCTTAAAACAAAAACAAAAAAAAAATCTTTTAAAATAATAGGATGATATGTGCCTTTAAAAAATATGCTGTCGTAGTCCTCTATAGTTTAATCGGAGTGCCTGAATGGCCGAGTGTCTAGAGCTCTATCGCTCGGTGCCACAGATTTCGGATTCGAATCTCGGTGGTGCCATGGATATTTGCAGTGGTTCGAAAGCCACTTTAAGCCTTGGGTCCCGGTCTCATATGACTGTAAGAGCGTCACGGAGCCAAGTCAGACTTCTTCCTATGGGTGCTCCATTACAACAGAAGCTGCACATCCCCCTTTCCTCCATCCATGAGTAAATCACACATTGCTAGTCACTCATGGTAGTGCATTTGTAATGTTTAATATGTTTTCATTTAGACGTGAGGGGG
This sequence comes from Caerostris darwini, assembly GCA_021605075.1. Lineage (NCBI taxonomy): Eukaryota > Metazoa > Arthropoda > Arachnida > Araneae > Araneidae > Caerostris > Caerostris darwini. Next base: position 7,771 of record BPLQ01006276.1, on the reverse strand, counting down.
GGGGAATCTTAAGAATAAATAGTAAAATATGTAGATAAAAAAACACGTACACCAAAATTTTTCATTTAAACAGTGGTCTAATGGCCAATTGGCAACCTCTCTGGTCTTTGATACCGCAGGCTTCACATTTGAATCCTGGCTGTGGCATGAATGTTTGTAGTGATTCGGAAACTACTTTAAGCCGTAGGTCGCTGCAGTCTCATATAACTGTAAGAGCTTCATCGAGCCAAGTCAGATTTCTACCTACGGGTGCTCCATCACAACAGAAGCTGACCCCCTTTTCCCACCTTCCATGTGTCTATAGGGGTTCATGGGCTTGGTCTAGATGACTACCAAGTGGGATAAGTAACAACAGTTTAATCATACCTTCCTTAACAGTTTAATAAGTAGACCAGAGATGGGCAAACTCCGGCCCACGGATAGAATTTTAATTTGCCGATCCGAAGCAAATTAAAAGAAATATATATGTATACATTATATTTATATCCATCTCCTTTTCTACTTTAATTAAATATTATTTTTTTTTTCAAAGGACTGATGATCTTTTTACTTTCTCTATTTTTGTTCTACAAAACATAAATCGACGGAAATAACAAGCACAGACAGCTTTCAGTCGGTAAAGTGTTAAAAGCGGAATTTCTTTGTTAGCTATAGCTGTAAATTGGCGCCAACAAGCGATAGCTCTTTATCGGGGAGCAGACATATGGGAATCCAATATAGGTGAATTAGACCTTCCATGTGGCAGACTGCACATTTTAAGCTCCAGCAAACGGCTTTTTTAAACTTTTAAAAAAGAAATCGCAATTTCATTCCTCTCATTAACATATTTAAATTGTAATACTTGTATATTGTTTTTAAAATTTTAGAAAAATTTATCTTGTCTCACCAAACTTTTTTTTTTTCTTTCAATTTTTGGCCCGCGACCGAAAGGGTTTGCTTACCCCTGAGGTAGACGATGTCTTCCTCTTCCCTCTATGTGGTATATTACCTTATGGAATCCAAAATCATTGCAAAAAAAAAAAAAAAAAAAAAAAAAAACACCTTTTAAAACAATAGGATGATATGCGCCTTTATAGAATATGCTATCTTAGTCGAACTAGACATGGCAATGATTCCTTTTTAATTTTTAACATATGCAGGTGGGCTTTCTTGCAAATAACCTATTCCACTTTCAACAGTAGGTCCCGGTCTAATATGAGTGTGGTGTATTGTACGTAGTGCTGACAACTTTAAGCCTTAAAAAGAAAACATCTCCTGCATTAAGTAGACAGACAGCCTTGGCCCACGATGGGGCCAATGAAGAAAAAGACTTAACAAAAGCAATCTTAGAAAAACTCTAACAAAATTAGTCTACATGAAAACTAATGTTTCAGTGTTTCAGTGTTCAGGATGTTTGTAGTGGTTCGGAATCCACTTTAAACCGTAGGTCCCGGTCTGTTTAGCCTAAAGTGTGCACAAACTGACCATAGAGCGACAACCAAACCAAATTATTGTGTTACCTGACATTTTTTGCAAATGATTTAAAACTAGTTTCATCTATATTTTAAAAATCATCATCATTATCATCAGGGGCGCAACAGCCTCACATTGGGCCAAGGCCGTCTGTCTACTGGCAGATTTCTGAACAGGAGATGTTTTTTTTTAACGGGGTGGGGTTATCAGCCCGACGCCCGACAGTCATATTAGACTGGGATCTACAGTTTAAAATGGATTCCGAACCACAACAAACATCTAGGGCACAGTCGGGACTCGAACTCAAAACCTGTGGCAGCGATTGCCACAGCGCTAGTCACTCGGCTATCAGGCCCCTTCATTAAGGTTTGGTTTGTCGCTCTACGGTCATTTTTTGCACACTTTGGGCTAATTATACAGGAACCTACAGTTTAACGTGGATTCCGACCCATTCACAAACATCCATACCACCGTCAGGATTCGAACTTGAAGCCTGTGATACCAAAGGCCAAAATATTTTAAAAATATAAGAATTAAAACATTGGACTTTTTTTATTTTGTTCTAATGCAGCTGGTAAACACTTAGACGGTTGTCTTTGACGCCTTAAGGCAAGCGCTGCACCGACGTTACTCACTTAGCATTACCCAGGAGGTGCGTGTAGCTTGAAGATAAGCTACGGACGCGAAGTAACATTACCCTTGCAACCCTCTACGATCGTCGTGTTAGACCGGAAGCATCAGCTTGAAGTGGATTCCAAAACCACCACAAACATCCATGGCACCGCCGGGACTCGAACCCGAAACCTATGGTACCGAGCACCAGATCGCTAGACATTGGACTTTTAAATGTTATCACTAATTTTATGTTGAACTGTACTGCTTATGGCTTTAAACCGCTTGTTGATTCTTAGAAATTGAATTTATTTATTTTTTTTTTCCGAAATACGTAATAAGTTGGTATTGTTTATTTAAAATTTATAATTCTTGAAATTACTTACAACTAGCATAAAGATTTATAATCCTCCAGAGAAAAAAAAAATCCGTTTCACCCCTGTATTGATCTATCGATCGAATGGTGAGTAGGGTGAATTATTTCAGCTGCTTTACTTTGAAAACATTTTTTTTTTACTTAAAAGACTGTGTGAGAAATTCAAAAGATACAACTACACAAAATCTGTATGGCAATAATACAGTTTTTATTTCTTAAGAGAATTATATATTGATACAGTTTGACCACCAATTATATGGAAAATTGTACAAGCGGCCATGCTGGAAGGATTAAAGCTGAACGGCGCAATATGAGAGAAAGAAATGTAGAGGCTTTTATTACATTAAAAATCATTTTTAATTTTTATTAATTTAAATTTTAAGTTACATAAAATCAAAAGAAAAAAATAGATAAAAAAATTCCACGATATTAATGAAAATGTTCTTTCGAAATTGCTTTGACTACTGCATAACTGACTACTACTACTACACCATACCACACCACTGTGCCTAGAACTGAGTTGCCCCTTTACAGTTTGGGAATGATGTGGGTGAGAAGAAGTCTGATTGGGCTTGAACTTGGCCTTTAAATATAAGTCTTCTTATTCTTCTTCTTTGGCACAGCAGCCCCATGGTGGACCAAGGCCGTCTGCATACTCGCAGATTTCGAGACAGGAGATGTTTATATTTTTACGAGGTAGGGTTGTCAGTCCTACACTCAACTCTCTACAGTCATATTAGATCGGCACCTGCGGCTTAAAGTGGATTCTGAACCACTACAAACATCCCTGGCACCGCCAGGACTCGAACCCGAAACCTGTGGCACCGAGCGTCAGATTGCATAACTGACTAGCATCCTTAACAAGTAACTTTCGTTTCCACCTTTAAACTGGATATTTACCTTTCCACGCAATCGGTGGTTTGACCATATAGTACATAAAGCCCTTTTTATAGAATAGAGTTCATCATCGTAGAAACATTTATTGAGCTTTATATAGTCGTGATTTGCAATAACAACTGCTTGTAAATTATTTATGATCGCTTTTAAAAAATTTGAGTAAACTTGAAAATAAAAAAAATGAAATTGTAAATAAGAAAGCACTTGATAGTTAATGCTTAATTTCCATTTTATGTTTTTATATTGTATCTGAATGCTAAGATTTGCTAATCTCAGAGAAAAAGTCAGGTTCTAGATAGGAGAGAAGATTTATTTTTATTTTACTCCAATACCTCCTAATTTCTATCAGAGGGGGTGATGTTTGGAGGTGGCGTAACAATCATGAAATTTAAAAATTGCTTGGAGAAAAGGATAGCATGAATTATATAAAGTCAAAGACAATTCAATGGCTGGGATACATAGAGATAACGGACGGTAGTAGAAGCACGCGAATGATAAAAAAAAAAGGCAGGGCCAAAATTGAGATGGATTGATGAAGTGGAAAGGGATCTGGAGAACCTAAAGATCACACATTGAAAACCAAAGCTCGGGACAGGCGACTTTGGAGTCGTAGTGTAAAGACTCGTTCCCACCGAGGCGAGAGACGTGAAGATGCAAGAGGCAAGCGACAAAATGTTTTCGACCCCCTTCACAGCGAAACGTCAGAAATAGCATTACGCCTAGTGAAGTTCCGCTTCGAGTTGAAAGTGGGTCAACTCCAAGCGGTGCATTTCAAACCGGTTTTCTGACGAACCTGGTGAGGCTTGTGATTGGCCAACTCTTGTCGCTTAAACGCTTCTCGCCTCGGTGAGAACGAGCCTTTAGTTAGTTTTGTCTCAACAGAAACGACAAGTTGACGCCTTGGCTGAAGTTTTTTCAAGCAAGATATTCAAATGCACGGTAGTTATCCCAAATTTCCTCTTCCAAGTCATCTTTTCCGTCAGTATTTTACTGACACTTCGTCAATAATGTAGAGAATTCATGAGCAATATAATGAAAGTGAGCATGAGGTTATTTGTTATTACGTTATTATTATTAATCATGGATTATTATTTAAATGATGAGGAGGGTGAGGGAGGGCACTAAAGTAGTTAAACAAGTAATATAAACATTTTTTTTTAAAGTCAATTTCTACTTTTTTTTTCACTCTATTGCAGAAAGTCCTTTATAAATAATTGTCACTCATTTTTTAAAAAATTATCTGGCTACATCTATTGGTAGATAGATGCAACTTAAATCTAAAAATAAACTAAAATTAATGAATTAAATTTAATGAATGAATTAATATTTGAAAAAACTGTATTAATATCCAGTGTCATCCACTACAAGTTTAAGAAAAAATGTATTTGAACTGGAGTGGATGAATAAAAAGTATTTTATGAACGATTGAAAATTTGAACAAGATATATATAGGGAGAGTGTGAGTTAATAGAAGGAATTGTATAATTAAAAATCAAAACCATCCAATAACAATTTGATGATCAGAACGTCGGTGATGTCTGGGACGCTATTCTCCTCAGATAGCTTCTAACGGAATTAGTCTTAATTTTAGTTTAACTATTACCTCGTTAACTATTACTTCCAGTTTGCTAAGTTGCCCCAGTAAACATAACAATATTCTTAAAAATATTGCAGAACGTTACAGTTAAAAATATGAAGATTAAAGTATAAAATAAAATGTAGAAAAATAAAAATACTGTATTGTATTAATATTTTCTGTATTTGGATTTTATTTTCTCGTGATTTTTTTTTTTCGGAGTAGTAACAGAATACACAGAGAAATTTTAATAAAAATATACTCGTATGTTAACGTTAAATTCAATATCTGATCGTTCTGCAAGACAGAATGTCTTTGAAACAAAACGTGATTTTGATGATATTTCATTGTCATCAGCGAACGTAGTCCATCTAACGTAGTAACGTAGTAGAACTAAGACCATCATGCCATCAGATGGCTCCAGCGCGAAGTCTTAAACAATTTTTGAAAAAAATAAGATTTGGTATAATTGAAAAAAAAAATGAACCACTAAGAATTTTTTCACGTTTTTTTGCTCAACACCAGAGGAAAATAAAATTGGAATGCTCTAAATGTTATACCTTTTAAATTATGCTTTATCTTACACTATGTAGAATATGGAAGGATACATTTTGAATACGTAGATTATGTATGGATACATTTTATATATGTAGATTATGAATGGATCCATTTTGTATATGTAGATTACGGATGGATACATTTTGAATATGTAGATTACGGATGGATACATTTTCGATACATAGATTATGGATGAATACATTTTGAATATGTAGATTATATATGGAAACATTTTGAATTTGTAGATATGGATGAATACATTTTGTAGAGTTTATGGGTTCTACAGTCGAATTTTTGTTTATGCTTTTTCTAAAGAGGAATTTTTTTAAAGTATTTAATAAATTTTTATATTAAGTATAGAGAACGCATGATTTAGAAGTACATTTTTCCCACTCTATAACTATATTCTGACATTATTAAGAATATTCCAAAAGATAATGTAAAATTGAAAAAACAGGCTTTAAAAAAAATCATGGTAAAATTTTTAATATTGGGGTAGGCTATTAGAAATATAATATATATATATGTACTCAAAGTGTAATATAATGAAAAAAAATTAAATTAAATATATTATATTACACTATATTATATTTAATTTAATTTAATTGTATTACCTTATATTATTTTATATATAGATTATAATATGATATATAATATAATAATATTAATATGATTGGCAATAACATAAATTTAATAATAATATATAATTCTGTACATTAATAATATTATATGTTTTTTATATAGAAAGCAAATTTCTGTGTGTAAAAGTGTAATTAATCAGCTTGAGTTAAAAAAATGTACTAAATGTTTAACCTCCTACGCTCTCCACCTTATGTTCTACTAATAATTTTGATGATCTCAAACCTTAATGCCATCAGGGCACGGAGGACTTAAGAAAGCGTGAGTGATGAATCAAATTACGAAAATTATCTTGTCAAAAAAATGATAATTGATAATTTTTTTTCTTTCTTTTCTCTGAATTTCAATATAGCAAGATGTCATTACAACTTCATTGACGATTCATCTTTTAATGTTAAATCGTTCAACTTAGGGTAGATTAATTGAAGATTGGATTAGAAAGATTTTGATTTGACATGTTGAATCAATAAAGGTACGTGATCTTTTATAGTTGACATCATTGTAAATTTAATGTTGTTGTTCTAATGCAGTGGGCAATGCACAGACAGTTAATCTTTATGCCATAAGCAAGGGTTGCACTGTTGTTACTCATTTAGCACTACCCATGGCTCACATGCAGCTTGAAGATATGCCACGGACGCCAGTAATACTACTTCCACAACTCTCCACGATCCTGTTAGAATGGGACCTACGGCTTAAAGTGCATTCCGAACCACTACAAACATCCATGGCACTGCCAGCATTCGAACTCGAAACTTGTGATATCGAGCGCCAGAGCACTAGCCATACGGCCATCAGGTCTCTATAAATTTAATGTATTGCTTACAATTATCGATATAGCGACTAATGAAATCTAATGACAATTAAGCCAAGTTCTATGATTTCTTCTGTAAAATTTGTTAAAAGAATAGAAAAATTTCAAAGAAAGAACATTGGATATTGTTCATTTTACAAAGATCCCATCATAATTTTCAGAAATCAATTCTGTAGTACCATCTGCTATTCATTACTATACAAATTATTTTATTACAAATTCTTTGAGTCTCATATTTTGATAACACTTACAGGCAAAGTATGTTACAGACATTTGTATTCATGCAAACTAGAGGTTTTCCAAACTTATTTGTCCTGTAAGAGCAAATTGGAAATCTAATGTCTTTAAGCAAACAAACAGAACGCTATAGTAAAAAAATTATAAAATTTTTAACTATAGTTAAAAATATAATTAAATTAATTTATGTATCTATACACCTACTTAAAACACAGTAAATAAAGATGTTGTAAATAATACACTTTGAAATTATAAAATTTAATGAATGATTGTCGAGTTCCTTAAATTTATATAATTTGTACATTATATTTAAATAAAACTTCTATATGTTATATACGATGAATATCATCATTTTGGGACATTACACCCATTTATAATATCGTATTCGAAACTAGTCATTCATCATCATCATCAATGGTGCGACAGTCCCATGGTGGGTTAAGACCGTCTGCCTACTGGCAGATTCCGAGACAGGATATGTTTTTCTTTTTACGGGGTAGAGTTGTGAGCCTAACGTTCTACAGTCATGTTAGACCGAGACCTACAGTGTAAAGTGGATTCCGAAACACTACAAACATGCATGTCACCGCTAGAACTCGAACCCATAACC